>PVIR01043024.1:0-11901 GCA_004026965.1 Petromus typicus | reverse complement strand
CCTATGTATATTTTGTTAAGACTATTTTATTTACAAAGTTGAGTTATAATATTTCAGGGACCAGAGTGAATGAGAATTTCTTTAAAATAAAGAGTGAACATCACATATCAAAAAGTTTCGATTACATTGTGTTACACAGAATACTTTCAAATGTGAATTTAGGTACAATATTTATTCTATTTTCTGTTAAGATAGAATAACCTGTCAATTTTATTTAATTTAATTAAAGGAGAATATATTTAATATTTCCTCTGTACAGGTATATAGGGTGACACAGGCATAAACTCAGATGAAAAGTGTAGAGTCAAATTTAAATGCATATTTCCTTAAACCTAAAGTGTAAAATAGAACAACACATTTTCATGTTTTATAACTTCAAGTATAAAAATGTTTAATATTTGAAATATACTAAAAATCTACCTTAATCCAGAAAGATTTAAGATACCAAATAATGAGTTATTTTAGATAATTATTACTTGTGTATATTAAAAGAATTTATACATTTGTGGCATATAACACTTTCTTTTATTAAATTGTATTATTTATTTATTTACTTTTTTAAAAGCCAGAGTCTCGCTATGTAATGTAGGCTAGCTCTGAACTCACTCTGTAGCCCAGACTGGCCTCTAACTCATGGTAGTCCTCCTACCTCTGCCTCACAAATTTAAAATTACAGTTGTGTGCATGATGCCCTGCAAAGTTTTAAAGCTACTACACAACTACATAGAAAAAACAGAAAAGAAGCTTCATACATCTAAATGTGCCTAAAATAAAAAATTTTCCATTTTTTGTACAAGTTTAATTCAAATATGAAATGTAAAGAAATTGTTCTGCTAACCTAGTGTCAGACTCCAAAGCATAGAGGGTAAGATAATAAATTTATCCAATACTAGGCTACTGAGTTTATGGAAATTCATCATATCAGCAAGGAAAAAATGAATACCGCTGAAATTCAGCATTGATATTATACCTATAAGTACAGATATGTATGTATACATATAGATTAAAATGTATGTCAACTGAAGTGCAAAGGTAGGAAGGGAGAAGTAGGGGCATAACACTAATTTTTGTATATTTGAAACAATATTAGTTACAAGTAATGTAAGATAAATTAAATATTATAAACCTCATAGAGGACATTAAAATAAAAGAAAAATTATCAACAGCAAGACAACAAAGGAGAAAAAGCAGAATTGGAGAAAGATGGTAAACATGTGGAGCGTGGATGAGCAGGAAGTGCACAGGAAGCACTGACCTATACTTCACAGAAAATGAGATTTAGCCACCATCACTCATTCTCCAGATCTCTGGATAAACCACACCAGAAGAGCAGAACACCCACAGTTAATATACTTCTCACGCTCTTAATTTGTACTTGGAAATTTACATCACTGTTGTTCTTCACTTCTCTACTCCAATGTGACTTTGTCACACCTCTTCATAAAATTTGAACAAATAAACAGTATCAGTCAAATTATGAGTTATAAAATGAAATGTGAAATTCAGTCAGATTTCTTCTATACAACAAGAAACAATTTGAAAAGATAAAATAAGAAAATGTTGCTATTTATCACAGAATCAAAATGGCAAAAGCACTTATGGCAAATTTAACAAAGGAAATAAAAGTCTTGTACATTTAAAAACATCCATTTTCATGGATTAGAAAATATTGTTATCAAAACATTCATATCAGGCAAAGAAAACTGCAGATTCATGCAATCTCAAAGATTCAGCATTTTACAAAAGTAGAATAAAAACCTTTAACTATATATAGCATATATTACACACACACACACACACACACACACACACACACACACACACACACACAGAGGCATAAAACAGTCTTGAAAAACAACAAATTTCTCCAATCTTCTTCTCTGTTATCAAAACTCTCCAAATTTCCACATTCGTATTCAAAGTATATGTGAAAGTAAAACAATTGAAATATCATGGCGTTAGCAAAGAGACAGAAATAAAAAACTGCTGGAACAGACTAAAGAACACATTAGAAACAAATTCACGTCCATCTTTCTTTGAATCCTGGTTGTCAGAAGGTAAAGCAAGTAGGGATGTTTAATTCAGTGGCTTATTCGAGTTTTTCATACTTAATAAAAATTCTACTTACACATCTACCATTGGCATTTTTTATGTGGATATGTGGCCTATTTCTCAAGATTGATCATATTCTATAATACAAGAGATGTCTCAGGGTCTAAAAGAATCATGTCAGGGCTGGAGGTAGCTCAGCAACACGCTGCCTGTCTGGCAAGCTCCGGGTCCTAAGCTTGGAAAAAAAAAAAAAAAAAAAAATATATATATATATATATATATATATATATATATATATATATATATATACACACACATACATACATACATACATATATTAAAAAATAATGGCATGTGTCTCTGAGAATTTTCTTTTGCTGTAACAGAATACCACAGACTGGATAACTTGTAAAAAAAATATTTTTTTCACAGTTCTGGAGGATGGAAAATTCAAGATTAAAAAGCCATACCTGTTGAGAGCCACCTTGCTGTAGGTTACATACTGGAGGGCATCACAGGTGAAGGTTGGGAAGAGGGAGAGAGGAGTGAAGGAAGGAGAGAGGCAGAAAAAAAGCACAAGGGAAGAACTTGCTCTGATTACAGTCATTTATGGTATAGTTAACCTACTTCCTCAATAATCCAATAATCCATTGGGCAAGGATACTAATTATCTAATCTCTTCTTAAATACCACATCTTCCAATATTTCACCATAGCAATTAAATCCAATGTCTGTTCAATCCATAGCAGCATTTGATTGACAGAAAAACTAACAAAAAGTTCTTTGGAACATCCTTGGACATATAAAAGAAAACATAGAAAGTATTCTGAACTGAAAATAAACTAAATAGACTCACTCAATTTGTGGGGTACTGTTAAAAGAGCACACAGAAAGCAGTGCAGTGCAATAGGTACTAAAAGTAAAAAAAAAATGAGTAATAAAATCAGTTAGAATATAACATACTAGAAAAGGAGGTGACATTAAATGAAATCAACACAAAATCAATAAAATGGGAAAAAACAAAATGTCATTGAGATTAAAAACTACTTGAGAATAATATATAACTTCAGCCAAACTAATTAGTAAAGACAAATTTCTAATACTATGAATAAAAGGAATGTCATCAGTAGGGATTCTATAGGGAAAGATGTGTAAGGTAAAAATATTGACTCAATCTTACTTTTAATACCGAATAATACTCAATTATATAAAGAAACACATCTTTTTTATATAAATTTAAGTCTTTACTGGTACATTATGAATAAACATCATCATTCATCACTACATTCAACATTGAGAGTTTGTACCACAAATGACTGACTTGATTCTCATTTTTCCTTTTCCCCCAGCCACCTTCGAACACCCCTACAACTATATACATAAGCTTTGTTTCCTTTCTTGTTTATTACTGTCTCATTGTTTTCCCCCTTGTTATTTACCCCTCACCCTCCTTCCTTTTAAATATTTTCTATTTTACAATACTACATACTACAACTCAATTAATTCTTAATTTTCTCATACTAAAGAAAGATACGATATTTACACATTGTGACCTATTTATTTCAATTATGAGGATGTCCTCAAGGTATATCTGTTTGAGTTTGAATGACTCAGTTATCATATTTAATGGCAGAATAATAATCCATTCTATAAAAGAACCACATCTTCTTTGTCCAGTCTCCAGTTGATGGACATATGTGTTGTTTCCAAGATTTAGCTATCACAAACTGAGCTGCTATAAACATGGGTGCACATTTGTTGCTGTGATATGGATCTTTTCATTCTTGCTTGTATATATCTAGCAGAGAAATAATAGGGTCAAATGGGACCTCTAATCCCTGTTTTTGATGAATATCCACAATGATCTCCACAGTGACTGTATGAGTCTACAATCCCACCAACTGTGGAGAAGTGTTCCTTTTTGTCCACAGCCTTGCCAACATTTGTTGCTGGCTAATTCTAAAATAGCAGCCATTCTTTGTGGAGTGAGATGAAATCTCATTGTTCTCATCTGAATCTCTTGAATGACCAATGATGTTGAGCATTTCTTCATATACTTCTTAACTGCTCTTACTTCTTCCTCTGAAAAATATCTGTTTATTTCAGATGCCCATTTTTTAATTGGGTCATTAAATTTGGGTGGGCTGATTTTTTTGAGCTCTTTATATATTCTAGATAGTAGCCTTTTGTCTGAAGAATGGCTGGTAAAGATTCTTTCCCATATTGTTGGTTGCCTTTTCCCTCTGTTGGTGTTTTCCTTTGCTGTGCAGAAGCTTTTAAATAGAATGAGATATCATTTTTTGATTTATTCTGCCAATTCTCGTGCTAGTATTTCCAAAGAGGAGTAGGTTTTGTTCATGAAATCTTTCCCTAAGGCAATGTCTTCAAGAGTTTTACCTAATTTGTTTTGTAGCAGGTTTAGTATTTATGCTTAATACTTAGGTCTCTTACCTACTTTGATTTTTGCTTGATACATGGTGAAAGAGATAGGTCTAACTTTAGTCTTTGGCAAGTTAAAGTTCAGTTTTTCCAGCACCATTTGTTAAAGACGCTATCTTTCCTCCACTGAGTATGTTTTCTTCTTTGTCAAAGATAAGGTGGCTCAGTGTATCTGGAGTAGTTTCTGGGTTTTCTAGTCTACTCCATTGATCCTCAGGTCGGTTACTTTGACAGTACTATGTAGTTTTCATCATGGTGGTGTTATAATGCAGTTTCAGGTTTGGGATTGAAATACCCCCCACCATGTCCCTGTTGCTTAGAATTGCTTTCACTATTTAGGTCTTAGTGTTTCTAGATAGTCTTTGTATACACAAACATGTTTGGGTTTTTTTCTCTAAATCTGTGAAATATACTGTTGGAATTTCAATCGGAATTGCATTGAATCTATGTAGTAGTTGTGGGACTATCGCCATTTTGACAATATTGATTCTTCCTACCCAGGAGCAAGATATGTCTTTCCATTTTTTGATATCTTCTTCCATCATCTTTTACAGAATGCTGCAGTTTTCAATATAGAGGTCTTTTACTTCTTTTGTTTGACTGATTCTTAGATATTTTGGGGGGGCTGTGCTATTGTGAAAGGGACTGACTTTTTGATTTCTAATTCAGTGGGTCTACTGTTTGTGTGTACAAAGACTATTGATTTTTTTTTTTAACATTGACCATGTGTCCAGCTACATGACTAGATTTGGCAATTAGATCCAGCAGTTTTTTAATGGAATTTTTAGGATCCTCAGGATAGAGTATTATGTCATCAGCAAATAATGACAGTTTAATTTCTTTTCCTATCTTTATTCCTTTTATTTCTTTCTCTTGCCTAATTGCTATGGCTAATATTTCCAGAAATATAATGAACAGAAATGTTGAAAACACTTATCTTGTTCCTGATCTTAGTGTGAAAGGTTTAAAATTTTGACCATTTAGTATGATGCTGCCTGATGGTTTCTCATAGATATTTTTTATTAGTTTGAAATAGAGACCATCAATTCCAATTTTCTGTAGGTTTTTTTTAACATAAACAGGTGTTGTACTTTGTCAAAAGTTTTTTTCTACATCAATTGAGGTGACCATATGGTTTTTGTCATTGAATCTTTTAATATAGTGTATAACATTTATTGATTTTGTATGTTGAACCGTCTTTACATACCTGAGACAAATCCAACTTGGTCAGGGTGTATGATCTTTTTTTTTTTTTTTTTGAGACTGGAACTCACTTTGTTGTTCATGCTGGCCCTGATTTCAGCCTCAAACTAACAGAAATCCTCCTGCCTGTGCCTCCCAAGTGCTGGGATTATAAGAATGAGCCCCCATGCCTGGTGCTGTGATATGTGTTAGTGATTGCTGGTGGGTGTGAGTCTCCATGCCCAGTATTGTTTTATTTGGCTATTGAGGATCAAACCCGGGCCCTTGAATTACAAGACAGGTCCTGGAACCACTGAGCTAAATCCTTGACCTCTGTATGATTTTTTTGATGCTGTACTGTATTCCATTTGGCTGTATTTTACTGAAGATTTTTGAGTAGATGTTCATATTGCCATGTAGTTCTCTTTTTTGGTTGGGTCTTTCTCTGCTTTTGGAATCAGGGTAATAGTTGCTTCTGGAATGAATTTGGGAGTACTGCTTCCCTTTCAACTTCATTAAAGAGTTTAAGAAGTAGAGGCAGTAACTCTTCTTTAAAAGCTTTGTAGAATTCAATAGTAAAGCCATCAGGACCAGGGCTTTTCTTTATTGGCAGGCTCTTTATTACATTTTCAATTTCACAGATTTATATTGGGGTGTTTAACATTTCTATATCTTTTTTATTCAGCTTTGAAGTTCATATGCATATAGAAATCTATCCATTTCTTCTACGTTTTCCATTTTATTAAAGTACAAAATTTCTAAGTAGGTGTTTATTATCCTCTGGATTTCCTCTGGATTGGTAGTAATTTCCCCCTTCTCATTCCTTGTAGCGTAGATATGAGTTTTTCTTTCATTGTTTGATAAGTTTGGCTAAGGGTCTATCAATTTTGTTTATCCTTTCAAAGAACCAACTTTTCCATTCATTTGTTTTTTATATAGTTCTTAGTGTTGGCATTAATTTCTTCTCTAATCTTTTTATTTTCTTGCCTAATGTGATCTTTGGGTTTATCTTGCTCCACTTTTTTCTAGTCGCTTGAGATTCAGCATTAGACTATTTATTTAAGCTTGCTGTGTTTTCTGGATATAGATGTTCCCTGCTAAGAATTTTCCTCATAGAACTGTTTTCATTGTGTCCCATAAATTTCTATGTTATATTGTGGTTATTCGTTGGTTGTAAGAACTGTTCAATTTCTTCTTTAATTTCTTCTGTGACCCATTGTTTGGTCAGCAGAGTGTTGTTCAGTTTCCATATGTTTGTGAGGAACCTGGGCTTTCTTTTGCTATTCAGCTCCAATTTCAAGGCACTCAAAACACATCTTCTTTATACAGTCTCTGTCTGATGGACATTTTTTCCCCCAAGATTTTGCAACCACAAATTGAGCTGCTACAAACATGGATGAACATTCATACTCAAATAGATGTACCTTATGGACTTCCTCATAAGTGAAATAAATAGGTCATAGATGTGTAAATATCTTATCTTTTCTGGTATGAGAAAATGAAGATGTAAATGAGTTCTAGTACGTACAGTTGATATTATGAAATAAAAAATATTTAAAAGGAAAGAGAGCATAGGAGTAAATAACGAGGGGAAAAAGAATGTTACAGTAATAAAGAAAAAAGGAAACAAAGCGTGTGTATAAGAGGGGTGGAGTGTTACAGTCTGGGGAGGAAGGGGAAAAAATGAGCATCAAGCCCTGTCATATTCTTGTACTAACTTCGAATTTTGAATACAATGTTGATGTGTATTGATAATGTGCCAATGAAGATTTGAATTTAAAAAATATGTACAGTTTTACTGCAATGATTTTGAAAACAGACAAAATAAATTCTTTGAAAGGTGTAAAACATTATAGCACAATTAAAGGAGGAAACAAATGACCTAAATATATCTATATTTACACAAGAATTGAATGTATATTAAGAACACATTCAGAAAAAACTCAAAATCTGTTATTTCACTGATGAATTCTACAAAAACTGAAGGAAAACATAATAGTAAGTCTGTACACTTTTCCCAGAAAAGTGAACTTCTAAGGAGGAACTTCTAAGTTTGATCCTGTGACCAGTAATATTTTGATATAACAACTAGAAAAATAATAAAATGGAAGACAATAACAAACCAATATTCCTTTATCAGTAAAAACCTAAAGTTTCTGTACAAAAATTTAATGAGAGAAATGTAACAATATATAAAAATACATAAGATAT
Source organism: Petromus typicus (assembly GCA_004026965.1). NCBI lineage: Eukaryota > Metazoa > Chordata > Mammalia > Rodentia > Petromuridae > Petromus > Petromus typicus. The sequence goes on along the minus strand of PVIR01043024.1, from coordinate 4,017 downwards.
TACAAATTTGTGAGATATACCACAGCAATAAAGCTTAATTTAACATAAATATGTCAGCGAAATTCTAATGTGATATAGTAAAAGATAAGATTATTTTGAAACTTCTCTTTTAATATGTCTCTTTAATATCTTCTTTATTTCAATAAATTACCAATAACATTTCATTAAAGTTAAATCCCTTTAAACTGAAGCTTCATGGCACAATTTATATGCTGTATTTTTATTTGGTTAAAAATATTTTCTAATTGTCTTTCTGGTTTGATACATTATTTATCTTTGATACATTATTTAGCAATATATTATTTAGTTTCTGAGTATTTGGAAACTTTTGAGATATTTCTGGCATTAGAATGTATTTGTGTGTGTATGTGCTCATACACACACACAAACACATACACACATTTACATTTACTGGACCATTCATCTGTGCTCTTTATTTTTTTAATCTTTATTGGTACATTAAATATACACATCATGACTGCACTCCATAATGGGGATTTGTACCAGTATAAGGCACAACTTAATTCTCATTTTTTCCCATAGCCCTACCCACCCTACCACCCCCCCATATAAATAAAATTTGTTTCCTTACTTTTTTGTTACAATCTCCACATTGTCCCCTTTCACCTTATTTTACATTGAGCATTTTCTGTTTCACAATATATAACATAAAATGCTAGGACTCATTTACATCTTCATTTTCTCATACCAGAGAAAAGATGCGATATGTACCTATCTGTGACCTATTGTGTTCTTTATTTTTGCTATTAATTTTAAATTGTCCATCTTTGAAGATATGCCCAAACTCACATTGTACTATCACTGAACAATTCAAAGTGACATCTGCAGTAACACTGCAGTTACTTGCAGTGACAAATGCAAGTAAATAATAATAATACATTATATCCATGTAGGAGGAGAATGCAAAAATAATGTGATTTAAGGTTTTCCAAGCAAAAATAATTTGCTTGTTTGAATTATAATGATACATACAACAATTGATGATTTCATATGAAGGCAGTATGCAGCTCAGGATCCAAAGTGCATTTTAATAATGATTTTTTTTTTTTTTTGAGAAAAGGTCTCACTTTGTGGTTCAGGCTGGTCCTGAGCTCAGCCTCAAACTCACATCACAACAATCCTCCTGCCTTTGCCTCCCTCCTCCCAAGTGCTGGGATAACAAGTGTGAGCCACCACTCCTGGCACTGTGGTATGTGATAATGATTGCTGCTGGAGTGAGTCTCTACACCCAGTATTTTATGTGGATACTGGGGATCAAACCCTGGTGCTTGCTCTTGCAAGACAGGCTCCTGAACCACTGAGCTAAATCCCTGGCCCTATTAATGATCTTTTAAGGTTAAATCATGTTTTTTCTAACTAGGCCTTACTAATATTTCATTAGATTATGTTTATCATAACTAAATCTTTCTAATGTTATTAGTTATTTTATTTATAAGTATTAGATGAGGATTTATAACTACATAGTGGGTAGTTCACTTTATACAGAAGTATCTTTTTAAAAATCATTAAAGTGTCTTTTTAACCTCAATAATGATCCTATTAAATTTCAATTTAATGCCTAGTTAAGTATGTTTTAGGCAAACTCTTTAGGCAATTCCCCTACAGATAACAGGAATTAAGAATAACTGAGCCATAAGTACATTTTAAAGTACAAATTAACTAGGCCAAACATATTTTCCTGTCATGTTCATTAAGTACCCCTAATGAATTAATTTGCTTTAGTAAAATGAGATTTATTTTTTGTTGAAATAATAAGGGAAAATCTTGAAGTTAGTGCACATTTGTTCACATTGATACCTCCAGGTCACATGGCATCATTGAATTTATAAGGACATGTACAGATGGTGTCCAGTAAATTCTCATTAGAAACTACTTAACCTGAATTAGCAACATTAAATAGATTCTACATAACATCAATTTTCATCAGATTTATAAATTTTATCACACTTTATAAAACACTCTTACCCTCTAATTTTCTGAATTTTAAAAAGACAAAACCAATCCAAGAGTTTCAGCTTGCATTTTCTTTAATTTACACAAAATAACTTCAATAATATCAGAAATATTATTTCATTTATTAATTATGTGATTATTTAAAAGACTCAATCATATGTGATGATTTGATACTCATAATATTCTTCTGAACAATGAAGTAAAGCTGAAAGTTACAACTGTAGAGAATCTTATGTTTTCCATTGAAAGGGTAAATACATACTTGAAAACAAAATCATAAAAATGTATTGGAACAATTTCTCAATGAAAGAATTGAGGTTTGGTAATAGAAATTCAATTTTAATTCATTTTAAAATATTTTTATCTCCAGAAAATAGGGGGATCATTAATGGAGAACTAGAAACATTCTCATATGTCAAGGTTATAGTGAATGGCTGCAGGTCTGCCCAAAGCAGACTATGTGAGAAAGCAAACAGTAAAGGAGACAGATCAATAAATCTCAGAATCACTGATACAATGAGTGAGTTAAATGCCATGCTGGGGAATTCAGATTCTGCCGAGACTTCATAAAATGATATTTTAATTATAATTTCAAAGAAATTGTTTGATTAATTTCCATCCATCTTTTTTTTTGAATCATTACTGGTACGTTTAATCAATTCATTATGACCAAATTCAACATTGAGAATTTGTACCAGTAGATTACATGACTTAGTTCTCATTTTTTCCCAGTCCCCTACCCATCTTACAACCCCCACCCTTATACGTATTGTCTACAAAGGAAATAAAACCATCCATCTTCTCCTGGACCAGTTAGTGTGGTATTGCACTTAGCCAGACATTTACACATAGTCTGAGTGAAAGGTGGCAAATGCAATACTGAGTCGGACTCAACAACTTCTTCCAAGAATTCTTTCTATCTACTCTGACTAAAATATATTTGAAATATTTCAAGACATGTAAAGATTTTTTCTTTTGTATTTCATGCAACATCTTTAGATTTTGGCCAGAATATTACAGCAGTCTGCTAAAAGCCACTTTATTAGAGCCAGTAAATCATCCTAATTTATTTTTCAGTATGTGGTTGTATTTTAAGCTCTTGTGTGCATATATGTTTGATAAGAATTAAATCTATATGGATTTCTCCATAAAAATCATGGAATTTTATTTTTAAAAAGTCATGAATTTTTCTGTCTAATAAATTTGCATCAAAAATACATAATTTGAAGGAAATTATACCATTTGTGTTATATAAATAAATATAATTAACTTGTATCTTTATAAACACTGGGTACATTACCAGTAGATATGAAAATTTTATAAATATTGTAAAATCCTCAGTGACTTAGAAATACTTTTTGCATATTAATGGATTTTTTAATTGACTAAACTATAGCCAGACTCCTCAGAGACCTTTTTAAATGAGACCTCAGTGTTAGAAAGTAATCTTCAATGTGCATGAAGGTAAGTAAATGTTCAGTTTCTAACAACTCAAGACTACATTCCTAAAATAATTCTACCCTCCATAGAGGGTGCATTTCTGGAAAACAAAACAAATGAACAAAAATATCTGTAGAGTGCCCAAGTTATTTTTATTTATTTATTTATTGGCTAATCAAGGGAAGAGTTTTATAGTTCTGATTATTCAACAGTTCTTGGTCTGATATGCATTGAATGAATGATATTAGAAGATTGACTTAAACCTACAGAACATTTTTTCACATATCTTCTTCTCTGTTTCTTACTGGAAAAATTATATTTCAATTACCTCTGAGAATAGATATTTATCCTTTGGGTCAAATTAGTGTTTGGCTTTTGCTTATAAGTACAATCAAAATTAAGATATAAAATTAACTTTTTAACATATTTCCTAATGCGGAAAAAGAAGTAAGATTAATATTCTTATCTTCTCTCTGGGCATACATCTTTAGGCATTCTGGATCAGACTGTTAGACTAATATGCTAGGATCTGACATAAAAATACTTCAGAGCTCTATGAATGATTATTAAATGTAATTCAACAGAGAAATAATTTCTTTTACA
>PVIR01043023.1:0-11947 GCA_004026965.1 Petromus typicus | reverse complement strand
CTGTTTTAATATTTAGGTCTCTTATCCACTTTGGTTTTAGCTTAGTACGTGGTAAAAGAGTTAGATCTAGTTTTAGCCTTTGGCAAGTTGAAACCCAGTTTTTCCAGCACCATTTGTTAAAGAGGCTATCTTTCCTCCATTGAGGATTTTGGGCTCCTTTGTCAAAGATGAGGTGGCTCAGTATATCTGGAGTAGTTTCGGGATCTTCTAGTCTACTCCATTGATCCTTGAGTCTGTTACTTTGCCAGTACCACGCAGTTTTTATCACAGTGGCTTTATAGTATAGTTTCAGGTTCGGAGTTGTGATACCCCCCACCATGTCCCTGTTGCTTAGAATTGCTTTGGCTATTCTAGGTCTTTTGTGGTTCCAGATGAAAGTTTGAATTTTTTTTCTCTAGATCTGTGAAATATGCTGTTGGGATTTCAATAGGGATTGCGTTGAATGTGTAGAGTAGTTTTGGGAGTATAGCCATTTTGACAATATTGGTTCTTCCTACCCAGGAGCAAGGTATGTCTTTCCATTTTTGGATATCATCTTCTATCTCCTTTTTCAGAGTGCTATAGTTTTCAGAGTAGAGGTCTTTCACCTCCTTTGTTAGACTGATTCCTAGGTATTTTATTTTTTGAGGTGCTATTGTGAAAGGGACTGACTCTCCAATTTCTATCTCAGTGGGTCTACTGTTTGTGTATATGAAGGCTATTGATTTTTGAACGTTGACCGTGTAACCAGCTACGCGGCTAAAATTGGCGATTAGGTCCAGCAATTTTTTAATTGAGTTTTAAGGATCCTCTAGATAGAGTATCATGTCATCAGCAAACAATGACAATTTAACTTCTTTTCCAATCTTTATTCCTTTTATTTCTTTCTCTTGCCTAATTGCTAAGGCTAATATTTCCAGAACTATATGGAACAGAATTGGAGAGAGAGGACACCCTTGTCTTGTTCCGGATCTTAGTGTGAAAGGTTTCAATTTTTGACCATTTAGTATGATACTGGCTGAAGGTTTCTCGTAGATAGCTTTTATTAGTTTGAGATATAGACCATCTATTCAGATCTTCTGTAGAGTTGTGAACATAAATGGGTGTTGTACTTTGTCAAACGCTTTTTCTGCATCAATTGAGATGACCATATGATTTTTGTCCTTAAGCCTGTTAATATAGTGTATAACATTGGTTGATTTACGTATGCTGAACCATCCTTGCATCCGTGGGATGAATCCAGCATGGTCAGGGTGTGTAATCTTTTGATAATTCTCTGTATTCTGTTTGCCAGGATCTTATTGAGGATTTTTGCATCAATGTTCATTAGAGATATTGGCCTGTAGTTCTCTTTTTCGGTTGGGTATCTCTCTGCTTTTGGAATCGGGGTAATGGTTGCTTCCAGGAATGAGTTTGGGAGTATTGCTTCACTTTAAATTGCATTGAAGAGTTTTGGAAATAAAGGGACTAACTCTTTTAAATTTTTATAGAATTCAGCAGTAAAACCATCAGTCCAGGGCTTTTCTTTGTTCGCAAGTTTTAATTACATTTTCAATTTTACAGGTTGCTATTGGGGCATTTAACATTTCTATATCTTCTTTATTCATCTTTGGGAGTTCATATGTATCTAGAAATCTATCCATTTCTTCTACATTTTCCATTCTATTGAAGTATAAATTTTCAAAATAGGTGTTTATTATCCTCTGGACTTCCTCTGGGTCGGTAGTAATTTCTCCGTTCTCATTCCTAATAGCATAGATATGAGCCTATTCCTTCCTTTGTTTAATGAGGTTGGCTAAGGGTCTATCAATTTTGTTTATCCTCTCAAAGAACCAACTTTTGAATTCATTGATATTTTGAACTGTTCTCTTGGTTTCTACTGCATTAATTTCTTCCCTGATCCTTATAATTTCTTGCCTAGTGCGAGCTTTCGGTTTGTTTTGCTCCTCTCTTTCTAGTTCTTGAGGTTCAGCATTAAATTGTTTATTTGAGCTTGCTCCGTTTTCTGGATGTAGGCCTTCAGTGCTATGAATTTTCCTCGTAGAACTGCTTTCATTGTGTCCCATAAATTTCTGTATGTTGTACTGGGGTTATCGTTTAGTTGTAAGAACTGCTCAGTTTCTTCTCTAATTTCTTCTGTGACCCGTTGGTTGGTCAGCAGAATGTTGTTCAGTTTCCATGTGTTTGTGAAGATCCTGGGCTTTCCTTTGCTATTCAGCTCCAATTTCAGGGCACTATGGTCCGACAGTATATAAGGGATAACTTCAATCCCTTTACATTTGCTTAAACCTGTTCTATGAACGAGTACATGGTCTATTCTGGAGAATGATCCATGAGCAGCTGAGCAGAATGTAAATTATGTTTTTGTGGGGTGAAATACTCTGTAGGCATGTATTAAGTCCATTTGCTGAAGAGTCTGGTTGAGCTCAAGGATTTCCTTAGTGACTTTTTGTCCAGTCGATCTGTCTCTTTGTGACAGTGGGGTATTGAGGTCCCCTACTATTATTGTATTGGAGTTTATCTGGTTTTTCTAGTCCATTAATATTTGTTTTATATAGTTGGGTGCATTAGAATTTGGAGCATAGATATTTAAGATTGTGATTTCTGTCTCTTGCATTTTCCCCTGAAGTAAAGATAATGTCCATCTTTATCTCTCTTTATCAGTTTTGGCTTGAAGTCTATTTTGTCTGCAAACAAAAACGTCACTCCTGCTTTCTTGCTGTTTCCAGTTGCATGGAGTATTGTTTTCCATCCCTTTACTTTTAGTCCATGGGTTTCTTTCTGAATTAGGTGTGTTTCTTGTATGGAGCAGATTGTAGGATCTTGCTTTTTGATCCACTCTGCCAGTCTGTATCTCTTAATTGGCACATGGAGTCCATTGACATTAATGGTTATGACTGATATAGGTAAATTGAGTGCTGTCATGTTTTCCTGTTCTTGGCTGTGTTATTCTACTTCTGCCCTTTCCCCATCAGTTTCTTGTTTTGTCCCATGGGTTGACTCTGTTAGGTCTCATGGATTTGTAACTTTCCTTATTTTTCTCCAAGATATTCTTTAAAATGTTTTGGAGCACAGGTTTCATATTTGTGAAATTTTTCAGGTGTTCTTTGTCATGGAAGTATTTATTTCCCCATAAATTTTGAAGGATAGTTTGGCAGGATACATTAGTCTGGGTTGGAAGTTATTTTCCTTTAGGGCTTGAAAGACTTCACTCCAGGCTCTTCTTGCGCTGGGTGTGTGAGTTGAGAAGTCCGCTGTGATCCTGATGGGCTTCCCTTGGAATGTATCTGTTTTGTTTTTTCTGGCTGCTTTCAGTATTTCATTCTTTTTTTGAATATCTGGGACTTTTGTGATGATATGCCTAGATGTAGATTTTTTCATGTCACGGGCATGTGTTGTTCTGTATGCTTCATATATTTGTATGTCCAATTCTTTACCTTTTTCTGTGAAGTTTTCTGCCATTATCTGTGTGAATAGCTTTTTGATGTCTTTAGCATTGTCTCCTGCTTCCTCAGTGACTCCAATCAATCTTATGTTATTCTTCTTTGAATCATCTAGGAGCTGTTGGATTGACTTTTCATGATTGCTTGCTTTTTTCCATAGATTATGCCTTTCCAGTTCATTGGTTGAGATCCTGTTTTCTAGGTCTGAAATTCGGTCATCTGCCAAATTCATTCTATTCTGCAAACTTCCATTTTCTTTCTTAATTTCCTGGTCTTGTGCTTGTAGGTGTTTAAATGGTTCCAGTGCTTTTGCTATCTTGGATTCTATCAACTTCATGATTTCCTCTTTAGCTTTATTAATCCTCATGTTGACAGTGTCCAATATCTCTGCTTTCATCTCAGAGATCAGTTCTGATTTCCATTTTACTAGATCTGCTTTGGTTACCATTTCCGAGGGCCCTGGAGACTGGGCTTCACACTTCTCTATTTCCCTTCCCCCTGTGTTACCTTGAGGGGAGGATCTTTGTATCTGAGACTTTGAGTGTTTCCTCATCTCTGACCTGCCCTGTTTTCTGGTGCTGTTTGTTGCAAGTCACTTTCCTTCTAATATTTAGGACCCTTAAAATATCAGTGTTTCCTGGGTTGTTCCTTGCAGTATGTATTGGGCCCTAAAGAAAAACCCCTAGTTCTGGCAAACCATATGAATACAGTCAACCAATACAGTCAGAACACCTTCTCTTGTCTTCTTTAGAGGCAGGAAGGCTGTGGCTCCTGAACTGCCACAACGGCGCTGCATGAAGTTCTAATGGGCCCACCTGCTCACCAGTACAGTCTCTGGGCTCACTTGTGCATTTGGCCTGGAGGCCAGTAGGCTTTAGACCCTGTGCAGCTGCAATGGTAGGTGCTGATGTTCCAACAGGCCCACCTACTCACCAATACAAAGTGACTGGATGTGCTTCTGCAGTTCAGGTGGAGAAAGTGAGACTCTGACCTGCTAACCTCAGTCCCTGGGCGCATTCCTGCATGGGTCTTGAAGCCAGTAAGCTCTAACCCCGGAGCAAATTCGATGCTGCAGTCGCTGTTTCCTGAGCCACCTGCTGCTAAACTCAGTTCCTGGGTGCTTTTCCAGCTGGGCCTGGAGGCCAGTAAGCTCCAACCCCAGCTCAGATTCGGTGGCACAGTCGCCGTTTCCTGAGATGCCCGCTGCTAACCTCAGTCCCTGGGCACTCTCCCAGTGTGGGCCTGGAGGCCATTATGCTCTATCCCCGGCACAGATTCAGTGACGCAGATTCGGTGACGCAGATTTGGTACCGCAGTTGCCTTTTCCTGAGCCACCCGCTGCTAAGCTCAGTCCTTGGGCGCTCTCCCTTGGTGGGCCTGGAAGCCAGTCCATTTAACTTTACCTGTATTATTTATGCTGTGCAATTAAATTTAAGAGAATAATAAAAGATACCTGACATGGGTTGCACAATTAAGCAAGGAGAGTTTTATCTTTCTAAACCTGAAAACTTTGAAAATAATGGTAACACTGAAATAGAGACTGTGATTGTTGTGGACCCCTTTGGTGGTACAGAGATCTGGAGTAGCAAGGTAAACTCCTGGCCCAATTACTGTTATCCTTTTGAGCATGGAATGTTTCAAAGGACCCACCACATGGCTCTGATAAAGACCACAAAAGCAGAATGTCTACATAAAATGAGAACATGTTACCAAGAAAAAAGCCTAATACAGCCTCTAGCTTTAGTTGCTCTGAGTCACCTTCACATCACTCACTTTGAAGGTCATATAATTGGAAACACATTCTCAGTTTCCCAGTAGCTCTCCTGTGATAGCACCTCTAATGTGGGAGTGATGAGAACACTGGTTGCCTGGGTCACATCCCAGGACCCTCGAAGTTCTTTCGCTAGGGACCCTGACTCTTCAGTTGAGTCTTAGATAGACACTTGATGAGTGATGAAAATGGGGTGACAGGCCCCAAATCTCTGTCCTCATCATGTGTCTGTCCCCTTTGCTTGAGTCCTTTGTCAGGTTCTGCCCATCTCTGCATGTTCACATGACTGTGAACAAGAAATGTTTTGACCAAGTCTATGACACAAGGTTTGCTTGTTCCCTGGCCCACTGAAGTTGGCCAGTCGGCGTTCCTCTACTCAATCCTTTCTTTTTCAGAAGGGTTCTGTTATTAAACATTAAAAGTCCTTCCATCCTTATAAGTGAAATAAATAGTTCTCAGATGTGTAAATATTGTATCTTTTCTCTGGTATGAGAAAATGAAGATGTAAATGAGTTGTAGTGTATATAGTTGATATTGTAAAATAGAAAATATTTAAAAGAAAATAGGATGTAGGGGAAAATGATGAGGAGAAAAAGAATGTGATGGTAATAAATAAAAACAGAAACAAAGATTATGTATATAAGGGGTGGTGAGTTGCAGGGCGGGTAGAGAGGGGAAAAATGAGAACCAAGTCATGTCATATACAAGCTCTAATGTTGAGTACAAGCTTTCAATGTTGAATGTGATGAAGATGTGTATTCATAATGTACCAATAAAGATTTAAATTAAAAAAACATTAAAAGTTCTTCATCCCCACCATAAGGCTATGATGGTTATAAAAAATGACACCAGTTGTGAGAGTAAGTCAATAATTCTGAAGCAGGAAACTGTAAGACCTCCAGACCGACCACTCTTAACGTGAAGATGGGGCAAAAGGCAGCTTTTAGTGATGCCAGCTGCTCAGTGAGTGACTCCTGTCAGTCTCGGGAGCCCTATATTCCTGTTTACATCTATGAAGCTTAATTCCATTGGAGTTTCCCTGGGAATAGAGCAGTAGGACTTAAACAAATCAGACCAGTAAGAGTGGGAGCGAAAAGAGTTCTGGGAGGACCTCCAGTCTGCTATGCTCCTTGAGAGACAGACTACACCGGTTGTCATGGTTACTCAAGTGCATTCTACAAAGAACACAGTTACCTGGTTAACCCTTAGTTACCTAAGGAGTGAACCCATGGTTGTCCAATTCCATAATGTCTTCTCTCTCTATTCATCAGTAAAGTTGTCCACCAGTTAGCCTCTGAGTACAAGGCCAGGATGCTTTGTGAAGGGTTATAGGGTTAGATATTCAAAGATTCACTAGCTTCTAGGATGAGGTGAGCTGATCCTTCAGTGGTTGAAGTTTATCACATGAAGATACATCTTTTGGAACTGTCTCAGCCAGTGAAAATTACCAGATTTATCTCATCCCGGTACATCAATAAAAGTCTGAAACTGTTCTGTGAGCAGCAGCTCGGGTTATCCTCTCTGCTAAGTGAAATTCTCTTCATCCAAAGCTCCAGTTCAGATGAAGTCTTTTCTTCTTGTTTCCAACAAAGTATCTCCTGATCAGGAGAGTGTGTGTGCATGCGTGCATGTGTATGTGCCTCTGTGTGTGTGTGTGTGTGTGTGTGTGTGTGTATGTGTGTGTGTGTGTATCACAAAATTTGAGCAAGATCTACTGATGCTGGCCATGTAGGAATCATTGGCAAATTTCTCTCAATGTTGCTGCAGTTTAGGAATTCTGTTAGCTTGGCCAGATTGGTCTTCTGGGGACAGTTGAGAGAAGTAGTTTCTATGCTGATCAAAACCTATACTTGAATTCTTTCTTCAAATAAAGTGGGCACAGATGCTGAAGACAGAGGCAGGGCTGGGGGATACTCTGAGCCTGTGTCCTCAGCCTTTGACCATGACTATGACTTTTGCCCTTGACCATGTGGCACCTGAGCAGCCTGAATACAGAAGCTGAGAAAACTCAACCTACTTTAATGGAGGTCAGGCATCTACTCTTAAAATATTATTAAGCAGCAAGATTTTATTATGGAATATGTAGAATAATTTGGCTTTTATTAAATGTGACATTATTCTGATAGGTTAACTACATAATATGTGTTATAGATTATTGTTACAAGTATTTGTTAACCTTATCATATTATACAGGTTTATTAGGTAGAGGTGAAATAGAGACTTTTATTAGATGATAGGTTATTTGGGGGTCATTGGGTCTGGGGTAGCTGCTATAGAATTCGGGTAGATTAAGGATCCCTCCACTAAGACACTCATTAGTTTGTCACCTTTGCCTCTGAGTCTCTCTGCTGTTAGCAGATGCTGGCATAGCTCTTGGCATTTGAGAGAGGAAGACTGAACTGGTTCTGTGGACACAGTACCCCTCAGCCCAAGGGATACAGCCTCCATCTAAGTCTGTATTTCTCCACTATTTCTGGAAGACTAATGGAATCAGGTCCACAAAGCCTTCTGTGTTCCTTGAGGAGCAGGGAGTGAGGGGAGAAGAGAAAACAGACTGTTAAACTAAATTATCAGGGCTGGCCAAGCTAGGGCCGCATTTCAGAATTTAGACCGGTGCCTTTGAAGTTTCCATCCATATATTTACATAAGGGCTAAGAGCCTCCCCTTCCCCTGTTCCAGGAAAGAATTTGAAAATGAGTGACAGCTGTGCTTTTCCTCTGGCAGCTTCTGCGTTTCTTCCCAGGTCAGGCCCCCAGGACAGCCTCTATCAGCAGGGAAACGCTGAGGCTGAGGAGGTGGGTCATGTGGCCAGCAGCTAAGCCCCATCCTTCACACAGGCTTAGGCCTTGATCCGGCCTGAGACAAGGATTGAGGAGTCACCGCTAAGACAAAGCCTCTCCTAAAAGCTCAGACTCCCTGGCTCTCATGCAGGCTTGAAGGATTTGACTGTGAATGCTTCTGGAATCCTCTCCTCCCTGTCCTTGTTTAATCATTGAGATGACGCTGTATGCTGAAGTGAGAGGAGGCCCTTTTTCTGCTCCAACCAGAGGAAACTGAGAGTGATGCTGGCACTGTCCTCAAATATCCGTCAAGTGACTCGTTCATTCATCAAGTCATTGACCTGTTCACCCACGTGTCAGTCATTGTGCCAAGCAGTAGAGCAGCAGAGACAGAGTAAAACAAAACCAACCTCTCCCAACTCAAACCCTCAAATCCACACTGAGGTCCTAACCAGATGGTTGAAGGCCTATTATTACAAATGACATTTTTGTGGATGTTTACACACATTTTCTAGACAAAAGATTGTAGTTTTATGCAGTCTCAAAAGTTTAAAAGCTGCCAATTCCAGAGAAAGACAAGAATATAGAGACCTTTGTGACAGAATGTGCAATATATTAATTCAGTCTCAGTGGAAGGTGGTGGTGGTGGGATGTGAGGACAATATAGGAAATCTCAAGGATCCAAAATGAACAAACCTCACTGCAGACAATGAATAAGTTCTCTGGGGTGCATTTCCCTTATGCCGGTGAGTGTAAACCTTTTAGGAGACAAGAAGGGCCAGCCCATGGCTGAGACGTTTGAATGGAGGAGTGTTTTAAAGTAACTGGGGAGTGTGCAAAAACCAGGGAAGGCAAATGGGAGTGTTCTTCATGCTTCCTTCTCCCATGGCCCCTTCAGCAGCGGAGAGAATCATAGTATTATTTTATAAATATTTTGGTTCATACTATTTCAACTGACAAAGCTAGAAACATTGTCAACCAGCATACATCTGTGGCACCTAATTTGGCATTTAGTAATTTTCTACTAATCCATTTGCTGTTTCCTTGGCTTGAGGTCCTTGAGAGCAAGAACTGGGTCTTAATCACAAAGAAGGTCAACAATCCTAATGCATACTAGGTATTTCTAGTACCCAAACCCCTGCCTGGGGGCTATAGCCTTCACTGAATGGTCCTTGCATCACCCCTTTGCCTCTCATCAAAAGATGGTAATTGGTTTCTATTTCCTCACATTTGGTTTGCCCTTTGACCTATTTTGACCAATGAAATATTGCAGCAGTGAGAGTTTTCACTTCCAAGAGGCCACATAGCTGGGCCTTCTTCCATGTCCAGGACATCTCGGTGGGGAAATCTCATGCAGAGACAAAGCCTAGAGCATAAGGAAAGAGAGGCCTGGCCACATGTAGACCTTTGTGGTCACCTGAGATGCCATCAGATGGCTGTGAGGATGAAGTGATTTTGTCTCCCCCAGATGTGACTGGGCTACTCTAGCTGATACCATATGGAGCAGACACTAGCTGTCCCACTAACACTAGCCAGAATCACACAACTAATGGCAATAGACTGTTTAAACTTTGAAGATTTTGTCCTTTTACTTTTAAAATCCAGTTAGTTTTGAAGCAGTTTAGTTTAGAGAAATAGGACACTGGTAAGGAGGCAGATAGATACACTCAATAGCAATGTGTGAGTGAATCGGCTTCCTCTTTAAAGAGATGCAGGGTGTCTTTGGGCCCGTGAGAGCAATCACTGTGTACTTGGTAGCCTCTCACCTGAGTAGGTGCAGCTAACAGAAGTACTTGACCACTCTGCACTGTACTGATTATGTTTATATTTGTGTTTCCTGGTAGGTGTCTGGAAAAGCCCTTCCTGTTTAAAAGACAGGAAAGCAAACCCATGATCATAAGGTAGGTGAAGTAAGTGTTAGACATACAGAGAGCACAGGACTATGGGGCTGGAAGTGGAGCAAGCAGCCATATGCTCGGAGTGCTAAGTGAAGGCCTCAGAAAGGATGATTTCTGAGAGCAGGGATTTCCTTCAACAAGTGCTGCTGCATACAATGCCTTCTAAGCTGCAGAAACAAAGCATACAAAGAGACTATTATGTCTTAGATCTAAAATGTTTCCCCAAAGTCTCATGTGTTCAGAACTGGGGCTTTCAGGAGACTGTTGGAAAGTGAGGGCACTCTATCCATCAGCAGGTCAATTGACTGATGAATGACATAGCCGAATACATGTTCAGGAGGCAGGGCCTGACTGGAGGAGGCACTCGGGGCACCAGGTTCTCCAGCTCTGGTTTTTTTTTTTTTTTTTTTTGCTTCTTCCACTTCTGCCTGAGGTGAGGCAAGTCGTTCTCTTCTGCCAGGCACAGCTCCCATGATGGTGCTTCTCCCTGAAAGCCAGGCAGCCGTGGTTTGAAACTTTTAAAATCATGAGCCCAAATAAATCCTCCTTCCTTTAAGTTGTGTGTATTCCATTTTTTGTCCCAGTAGCAAAAAGGTAACAAAGAAACAGAAGCTGAGAAGTTTTGGTGCCTTGTAGGACCACAGATACCATTCAGGGCTGTCTTGACTCACTAGCACTTACTGATTATCCTAAGATTTTGCCTGTGAGTAGGAGGTATGGGATGACTTTGTGGAGGAGGAGATCAGTGGGGTCTGATCTCAGGCAGCCTCAATGGTGCTTAGGAATACTCTTATCTGCAAAAGTAGCCATGTTCTGAATTTTAAAGACTAGTCAAGGAGCTTATGAGTTCTGACTCAAACCCCACATAGCAGACTTTGCTTTCTATGGATGCTGACTTCCCTGAAGAACGTCGTTCCCGAGTGGAATCGCTGTTATTCACTCACCTCTTTTCCACATGCTTAGATCTCTTAAAGATATTAGTGCTAATTGTAGGACAATTGCTAATTCTTTTATTCAGTAACTTCAGGTATTGATATGAGTGACAGACATTTGGCACGGTTTCTTCCTCATGTGGCAAAGACTTTGCTTGGCCAGGCTTTTGCCATATCTGTAGATCTTCTCCTAGGCACCTCTGTGCACTTCCTTGTACAATCTAGTTTGGCTGGAGATTTAGCTCAGTGGTTCCAGTGCCTGCTTCACAAGCACAAGGTCTCTAGTTCTATTCCCAGTAACCACATACAACAATGTTGGGTGAGGAAACTCATGCCCACAAACAATGAGGCCCACATACCACAGTGCCGAGTGTGGTGGCTCATGCCTGTAATCCCAGCACTCAGTAAACAGAGGCAGGAGGACTGCTCAGTTTGATGCTGAGTTCAGGACCATCCTGAACTACAAAGCGAGACCCTGTCTCAAAAAAAAAAAAAAAAAAGAACTCTGCTAAGACAGCCTGCAAACAGCTCCCCACCCTCCACCTCCAGTTAGATTCTTCATTCTTCACTCCCCCACGGAAGTTCTAAGTACCCTGACCTGACTTCTCCAACAGTCCTGTTAGGTTAGTTTGGGCTGGAAGATTCCTTGGCACTGATGTTTCCTTACAGTGCCTTTTACCCATCTGTCCTCATCTTTCTCCTTGGATATACAATTACATGTTCTCTTGCTGTGTCAGAGTTCAGCTCCATTTCTCTCTTTCACTGAAAAAGTCCCTTGTTATAGTCACTGGGCCTATCACAATGGTCCGCACTGAAGTTTGCCTTATCTTGCTTTACCAAGTATCAGGGAATGACTTTTTTTTAACATTAGAAAACAAATGCATAGTGACTTCAATCTCTAGAAATACTTTCTTATGCTGATAATGAGCACATAGAAAGTAGAGCCTCAAGATACGGATGGGTTTTCAGAGTAATTTAGAAAATTTTCCAACCTGAAAAATTGTGATTTCCTGCAATATGTTTCTGAGGTCTCAGGAAAAAATATCAGGGAACTTTTTATAAGTGAGGCAGACACTGGTCTGGAATGCATTTGACTTCAGAGGCCATAGAAAGTTTGCTTGTCCCTCTGATCCCAGCGATTTAT
>PVIR01043022.1:0-11949 GCA_004026965.1 Petromus typicus | reverse complement strand
ACAATCCTCCTGCCTCTGCCTCCCGAGTGCTGGGATTACAGGCGTGAGCCACCACGCCCGGCACTGTAGTATGTGGTATTGGTTGCTGCTGGGTGTGGGTCTCCACACCCAGTATTGTTATGTGGTTACCGGGGAATGGAACCCGGGCCCTTGCGCTTGCAAGACAGGCGCCGGAACCACTGAGCTAACTCCCCGGCCCCCAGAAAGCTATTTCTTAATGGTGGATGTGAACACTTCATGCAGTCATTGCATGAACTATTATCTTGTGACCAAATCTTTTGCACTGGCCCTCCACACAATAGGGCCTTGTTCACATTCTATCCCTTGACTGCATGAGGGGTCTGGTGCACCAGTAGTAGCTTACTCTTTAGACTGAAGCTTGCATACACATACAGCAAAAACATCCATCTGTTCATGGGCTTGTGCCCCAGCACTGTCTTTTTCTCCTGCATATAGGTTTTATTTGGCATCTTTCCCTAGAAGAGCCCTGCTTATCTGAAGTTGAACACTTACTGAGCAACATATCAAATATTTGAATTTATATGAATTTATATTCATGTTGTCAATGTTGTCATCTCTGATAACATAACAGGTTCCAGTATACTATACATATCATGGCCTATAGTATACTGGAGCAACATATCCTCTGACATTCATGAATTCCTTCTCGTAGGTTTCTGTAGTGGCCATGTCAGAACTAGAAGTCTATGTCTATGTCTTATCATATTTTGGACACCACTTCTATTGCAGAATTTAACAAACTACCCTCCAGTGGCTTTGAATTTATCACTTATTGCATTCGTAGAGGGGGTTTTCTTGCAGTAAGTCACTGCAATTTTCTGGCTTTACTTTACTAACATTACCACCTGCCAGCTGTTTCTCATTCAACCACACTAACAAAAGTTTTTCCACCTCTTCCAGCACTTATGTCCTCTGCTTGTTTAACACTGTAATTTCTTTTGCTACATCAGCTCCTTTATTCTTCAAAATAATTGAGATTGTCTAACTTGCCATCTTGTACGTGGAGGGCATACCCATCACACAAATACCATGTTCCAGCTTTTCTATAATTTCTTCTCTCAAGTCAATGGTTATTTTCTTCAAAGCCTTACCATTCTTGCTCTCCACTTTGTCACCTTCATTACTGCTCTGTGCTTTCTTTTTAGCACCATGGTGGTTGAAAAATACTTTACAGTACTGTATGTGCTAAGAAGCTACCAAAAAAGCTTCACAGCAAGAGGGCACAAATCTCTGTGACTACCATCTTGATTAGAAGCCACGGTCAAGGGTCAAAGTGTGGAAGATGGCTGAGGTCATGTTTGTCACCTGATGTGGAGTTCACAAATGAAAGTAAAATCTTGCTAAATGGTTCTCTGAACTAGTTTGAGAACAGAAGCATTCACGAATCAAAGTATTGCTGTATTTAACTAGAATCATAGGAGTGAAGAAAATGGAAGCCAGAAGCAACGTCTGTAGAGCTAATGCCTGAGACTCAATCTTCTTTTCTTATACATATACGTTCTTTAGAATGCATTCACTCTCACACTTTTTTTTTTTTTAGGTTTTTTGAGACAGGGTCTCACTTCGTGGTTCAGGCTGGCCCTCAGCTCAGCCTCAAACTCACATCATAGCAATCCTCCTGCCTCTGCCTCCCGAGTGCTGGGATTACAGGCGTGAGCCACCATGCCAACACTGTGGTATGTGGTACTGATTGCTGCTGGGCGTGAGTCTCCACGCCCAGTATAGGTATGTGGTTACCGGGGAATCGAACCCGGGTCCTTGCGATTGCAAGTCAGGCTCCAGAACCACTGAGCTAACTCCCCGGCCCTCACACTCTTGCATCATAGGATTTAATGCAATTTGTTAATGATCCTATAATCATTATTTTATAAGGTTTTTCTCCTAGAAGTTAATACAATTCTTTTATTTGCAAAGAACTGAAGAGAAGATGGCTGAGAATTTTCAGAAGTCATGAACCATGCCAATTCATATATTCAAAAAGTTCAGGGCCGGGGATTTAGCTCAGTGATTCCGGTGTCTGCCTGGTAAGTACAAGATCCCGAGCCCATTCCTGGTACCACCTATCAGTGCTGGGCGTGGTGACTCAGGCCTGTAATCCCAGCAATCAGAAGGCAGAGGGGGTAGGATTGCTGTGAGTTCAAGGCCAGCCTGTGCAACAGATTGAGTTCTGGGCCATGCTAAACTACAAAGAGAGACTTTGTCGCAAAAACACTAAAAAAAAAAAAAATGTTCGGTGAATCCAAAGAATCATAAATAAATACACTAACAACATATAGTAAAAGATCAAAAAGCCAAAGTCTAACATAATTACTTTAAAAGCCAGAGAAAAAGAATCCATTCCTTTCAAGAAAACAGTAGCTCTAATTACAACTATGGGAGTAGTGTGGGGGAAGGTTTCAAACTGGAGCGTTATCTTGAATAAAGTTTGTGGACAAACCTTTTTATTGAACATGTAATCCTGGTTGAATGTTTTAAATTGTATCAGGCTGGCTCTCTTACCTGTAAAACAGGGCGTTTGGACGTAAGGACACTCTTTTTCAGCTCCCTCCTAGGTAGGACGTTTTTAATTATGAGATGGTTCTTGGCCTCAAGATACCTCTACTTCTACGTTGGTATGTGGGGAAGAGATGAAGTTAGAAGCATCTGAACTATGCAAAGAAAATCTGCTACAGATGTAAGCAGCAAAAAACAGAAAATGAAGGACAGCAGGAAGGAGATGGAAGGAGCCAAAACTACACTGAAAATTGATGGAAATACAAACAATGTGCAAATAACTCAAGAAATCCAATATCTAGCATTTACGATGCAAATAAAACCTTTAAGATTGCAGGAGGAAGAAAGATATTCTTAATCTTGAGAAGCTCACGGAAAACCCAAGGGTCATATTTAGTATTTAATCTCAGACATATAACTGCCACTTCTAAGCCTTGTTCTCGAAAAATGTAAAGGAAATTGGAAATTAATTTTTAAAAAATGCTTGTGTGATAGGGAACGGGAAAAGAAAGTCTCTGGAAACGAGCGGGACCCACCGGGAGGCTAGACGCGCCACTGGGACTTCAGCTCCCTTCCTCCGCCCAAGCCTAACCCCGACACACAAAAGAAACGGCCGGCCGGCGACCCCCGCCCGCCCGTCCGTCCCTCCGCTGTCCAGCGGGGACGAGACCCCCGCCGTCCGCCACCCCCACGGTGGCCGCGGGCCTCGGAAGTGACGCAGCGCGCCCCGCCCTCGCCGCCAGATCCGCTGCTGCTCCGCGGCGGGCGGATCTGCAGGCGGCGGTGGCGGCGGCAGCGGCGCCTCGGCCGAGAGAAGATGGCGGACGGTGTGGACCACATAGACATTTACGCGGATGTGGGCGAAGAGTTCAACCAGGTACGTGAGCGGCCGGGCCTCGCCGCCGACGCGGGGGGCGCTGCGGCCTGGACGCTGCCCCGAGCCTCGCGGGCCGCGAGCCAGCGCGGCTGCAGACCGTGCGCCCCTTCCGCCTCCGGCCCGCGCCGCCCACCCCGACGCCGAGCTCGGCGCGGCGCCCTTCGGCCCTGCTGGACCGCGCCGTTTTGCGGGCCGCGGGGCCTGCAGCGCGGGCGCTGGCCGCCGCCACCCCGCCTTCGCCGCGGCCTCACGCCCCATTGTTGGCGGCGGCCCGCGGGCCCTTCCCGCCGACTAGGCCCGGGCACCGGGCCGCGTGTGCGCCGCGCGGAGAACTGGCTGCCGGCCGGCCGGGGAGCCCGGCGGGGCCGACCTCGACGCCCGCGCTCCGATTCCTCCCGCCGCTCCATTTTGTCTCCCTGGCCGCGCACGGTCTGCTCATGGAAGGCCGCGTTCAGAGCCCTTTGTGTCCCGCGCGCCCGGTCTCCTGGGCTCCTGTTCGCGTTTGCGGCCGGTTTCGGCGTGGCGCTTTCCTCCTTCCTTCGCCCTGCGTGGAGGCTGCTTCGGTGTGGGCACGTCTGCAACAAGTCCTTTGACTTTCGGACCCGCAGATCGCTTAAAAAAGGCTCCACGCTGGCCTGCTTTGTGCATTGAGGTCTCGTAGTGCCTCTGAGGCCCAGTTCTTGGCCTTTGTGATGAGAATACCTGTGAAGATAAATGGCTTGGGCTGAAAGGAAGACTTGGAAGCGCGGTGGTTAATGAAACAAAAAGATGTTAACTCATCAACCGAGCTGAGTGATTAAAATAAAGAAAGGACATTCACCCGAAGTTCTTTTGGTGTGCTTTACAGATACAGAATTGTAGGAGTAACACTGTTTCAAAGTGTTTCCTCGGGGACTGTGATGTATCGTTTGAAAGGCTGGAGAAAAGTAAGAATGTGTGGCTTTTCTGTTGTTCTACAAGCCACGGTTACCTGGTCCTAGCTGCGGGCCTGTTATGTTTGGTACAGTACCAGCATCCTTGTTTGTTAGAGGAGTGATGTTTAAACTCTTAGCTTGCTGTGCACATTTTTACTCCGCTTTATGTAGTAACACATTTTAAAACATCAAATTATGCCTAACCAAGATGCACAGAAAGGCTTTAAAAAAAATACTTTCCAGGTCCATGTGAGAACCGTAATAAAATTCCATTGGTTATTTCACCCCACCCCTCTCTCAAGTCTCATTTGTGATTGAGAGTTAAGATTTTTTAAAAATATAGAAACCCAGGCGTGTTTTGACTTTTCCCAAATAACTCTGTGCCTCAGATTTAAATAGTAGTAAAGAAAAGCAATTTCCAGTAGGCTGTAAATATTTACTACATAAAAACAATGTGTTTAGATGTAACTCATTCTAATAAAACTATTAACTTTGAAAATGTTTCGGTTTTTTTTTTTACTATGTTTATATTTTTGATACATTTCTTTGAGTGGTGAAGGGTGTAATGCTTTTAAGTCAGACAAAAGACCTCTAGGAAATTTCCTTTCCTTTATCAAGTGAGTGTAACACACAGCCAAAAGACAGCCATTACTGTAAATAAAGTAACAATTAAGTACATTATTTGTAAAGAGTTTCTAGACGCTTCCTCTTTAGAATTACTTTTTTTTTTTTTCCTCCTCTTTCATCTTTTATTAATTAGTACCTGTTTGCGGTACGTAAATATTACATTCCTCGTGGAAACTGGTACGAATTTGTAACATATTTTCATTCCCTTCCCGTCCCCTCACGCTCCATCTCTTGCTTGGTCCCCTTACTCTGCAGAAGATTTTGTCTCCATATTTCCCATTATCTCTTGTTTTGCCCTGAGATATTTTCCGTGATATTTAAGGAGCTTTAGAGAAAAAAGTGTTAAAGATTATTTTCATTAGATTTTCTTTCAAGATAATACATTCCTTTCCCTTTCTTTACACAGTAAGGAAACCATGGGGCACAGTTTCAGAAGCTAAGCTTTCTTGGTATTTTTAGGGTTCTGCATACCTGATTTGGGAGGGACATTTTTATCCCAATAGGTGGATGATGTGATGTTTCCTTATCTTTATGCAGTCACTTACTGGTAAACTGGAGGGAAAAAGATAAAAATTTTATGGGTCCCCTGGGGGCTACAGAATAAGATTTTTGCTGTTTTTGTTTTTAGTGTAGTTTCACTGTTAGAAAATTATAGCTAACACATAGTATAATTTTACCAGTAAAGTCTTTATGTTTGAATAGGTAAGTAGAGGTCACATATGATTGGTCTCTGTAATCTGCTTGCTCTGTTAGTTCTTGAACAACAACAATATAACTGCAAAAGGATTGTCAGTTATTTTTAAGACTTTTCTTTTTTTAATGTTACTATTGTGGAAATATTTTTATGATCCTATTTGCTTGTAGTTGAGTAAAAGATTTTATAGTGTATTAATCTATTTATTTTGGCTTTTAAGCTCCTGTAAATATTTTAGAAAATTTTTCTTCTCCAATATGAGCTGCAGATTTAATTGCAGCTGTACACTTTGATGTTCTGAGTTATCTGTTTTTTGATTTATAGTATTAAATAGTTTTTCTAAATGTTGATGTAAGTACAGTATTCATAAAGTGTGAAGCATTCAGCAATTTTAGAAGAAACTGTTTGGGAATTGGGTGAAAAATTGGTGAAGCTAGTAGAGTTTGCTTTTCAACCAAATGAATTTAAATTGAATCGAGAATGAGGGAGGTCAAAAGGGACTGGCTGTTCTTTATGACTCCTACTTTAGTTCTTAAACTGTAGGCTTTTGGATGTCACCAAATTGAAAATAGTTGATGTAGTAGAGAGAGATTGAACTGCTTCTAAAGCTGTACTTACTTGAATTTGCAATTGATAAACTTTAGTGTACCATTTCACTTGGGACTGGAATTTGTATTTAGTTGTACCTCCCTGGTCTGCTATTTAGTAGTTTGATATTTTTTATTTTGGCCAAAGCTAAATAATTTAAAATAGTAAACTGCTGAAAATAATGTTGCTCCATGCCAATGGTGAGGGATATAATATTCTCTAACCTAGGACTGTGCTGCAGGGACAAGGTTGAAAGAAAAGTACGTAATTGTAGCACACTAACAAGTCCTTTACTATAGATGTCATCTTCTGTGTGTTTTATCTGTAGAATTGGAATTCATGGCAGGAGGGGAGATCAAGAAATTGTGTGAACTTTCAGGGAAACTCAGCTTGTGTTTATCTTCTCTGAAATGTTTGGGACCAGAAGTGTTTCATGTTTTGGAATGTTTGCATAGATCTTTGCTGTTTGAGCATCCCTAATCTGAAATCAGAAATGCACCAAAAATCCAAAAACAATTTTGAGTATTGTGTTGGCACTAAAAAAGTTTGGATTTTCGATAGTGGAAGCTCAGCCTGTATTCTGCATTGGAAGGGGTATTTTTGTTTGTTTGTCGTAAAGTTTATTTGCAGAATTTAATTCATGGTTTGGCTGTGGGGTCACTGATAGCAAACTGATCCTTCAACTTTAAATAATAGAGCACGTACTGTAGGTGGAGAAAACTAATTGAAGAGATAAGGACCTAGTCATCCTCATAAATCAACTTCAATTTCAAAAATCATTTTGCTTTATGTTTAGTTAGCCAGTTGTTTAAGCAGTTATGGAAATTAAGTTTATCGGACAAATATCAGTGAAACATATCAGTGTAACAGTTAATCATTCTCTGATTTGTGTTTAATAGGCAAAGATAAGTTTGTAAGATCCACAGTGAGGTATAGGTAGAGATTGATTCAGAAATATCAAGAGAAATGTTTAGAAGAGGTAGAACTCTTTACTTGGATTTTATTATTTGTGAGCCTAGTTAATTTAGCAGCCTATTAGTTGTGTACTTTGTGGTTTGTTTGGCATATTTTAAGTATTAATTTGGCTTCCTTGCTGTTGAGCTTCTTGCAGGTATTATAAACTGATTTTAATACAGAGTCAAAACATAATCAGAAGGTAATATGTATACTTCAGTTCAGCCTTGTGTATCCGTAGGCTACATATTCAAAATACATATCTAAAATATTTGGGGTGAAAATTTTATCTACAGATTGAGTAGACTTTTTTCTTGGTGTAACGGTTTACACAGCATTTACAGCTGCTATTTACATAGCTTCAAGTATAATAAGTATTGTAAGTAATCTAGAAAAGATTTAAGGAATAGGAAAAGATGTATGTTGCTTGTGTACTCCACCATGTTACAGCTCCTGCAGATTTCAGGATACTTGTACCAGTTTGGGAAAATGTGCTGGAACCAGTGCCCTGATAGTACTGAGGAACAGCTGTTAAATATTAGCTTATCCACTATTGTATTTGCGGTAGTATTTTTGTTCTGTAGTGTAGCATGCATTTTGTAAAATGCAAAATGCTACTTTCCACCCCTTTTGGTTCTCTAAATGGATATGCTGTTACATCCTGTCATTATGTAAGTAGATTGACTCTGAAATATGATCCTTGCTATGTGTTGCTGGTAGTTTCCTACAGTAAATGAGTGCACTGTTAACTGTATACTGCTGGTATTAACTATAGTTTTAAGACTGCCAAGAACAACAGTGTTGGGGTTTGAAGGAGAATGAAGAATACTTTGATAGATCTCTGACAGAAGTACCAATAACTTTTATAAAGAATGTTTAGGAAAAACTGTCTTAAAAATATATGACTCATCAGGGGGAAGAGATGGTGCTGATGAGAAAGATTGGGAGACATCACCGTCAGAAACTGAGAGGATGTTGGTCATTTTTCTGTTCATCTTTTTGTAAGTGCTCTTTCTGACTTGGCACCAGCTGCTGTATATCACGTAGAATAGTCTTGGAATTTGATTAAATTCAGAGTTATAATTGAAAAGACTGTTCGTGTAGAATTTGGCAGTGTTTGACTTCTCTTTGAAAAAGTAGAAACCTTGGTTTTTAGTGTGTTCAAGTTTTTGAGGCTCTCTTTATAGGTAACCCGTGATGTCCATTTTGCATAATTTCAGAATGTGCATATTCTTTGATTTAAGTTGATGCAAAGGTGGATGTATTCTGTAGTTTTTAATATGAAAGACAGGTATGATACAATGAAGCTGTAAAGTTACTGATACTATAAGAGCGTGAATGCTGTAGTTGCATGTTTTTTAAATAACGGTGGCAAATGTATTCAGATTGCTTACTGTTTTCACCAAGTCCAAAAGTATACTTTTGGGGCTAAGTACTGGCCATTCCCTGGGAACCGACAGAAGTTAATTAATCCACCAGGAGCTCAAACTTCAGGATCATAGTCTCATTTAACCTCATACTTCAAACAGTTGGAAACAGTCCAGCTACCAGACAAAATGGCTGATTCTAAATGTTGGTAGGATAGAAATGTAGAAAATTGGTTGTTGTGAATGTAGGAGTTCATGAACACAAGAAATAGTGTTTTTAATGCACTAGGTTAATGTAGCAGCAATTAATGCTTATACATTATTGTCTTCGTAAATTTTTTTTTAGATTTACTATTAAAAAATCATAGTATCTTAACCTATGTAATTGAAAATATAAATTTAAATGTTTAGCCTTACTGTTAATAATTCTTGCATTCTTATTTTACTCCTCAGACTATATATATTGTAATTCATCTCTGCTGTTAAGATGGAAATATAACACCTTTTTAATATTTTGGTTGGTCTACAGAACTGAATTAGAAGAGAGTGTAAAGTATCCAGTACCCTTTGGAAGGGTAGGAAGCTTTTTAGTATCTTACGTATATAAAGTTAGTGTTGGTTTCATCCATACCGACTAAAGCTTCAGCTTCAGTGAAACTTTATAACAAAATAGCCTCATTTTTTTCTGTTTTTCCTGTCCTGCAATTTCAGTATATTACTTCATTTAACATACACTGCTTAGAGATTATTTTGGTTTTGCTGTACAAGCATCATAAAAGTTAATTATTTAGTAATTTGTGGTCTTAGTTTCTGCCCTTTGCTGAAAATGATTTTGTTCTCTGACTTTAGTATCCTGGACCCCTTAAGTAAGTCTTACAGAATTGTAGCTTATAACAAATAAAATTGAAATGTAAAGATTCTCTTATATAACTAGTAAATTGAATAGCTCATTAGTTATATAGATTATCTAAAGATGACGTTACAAATTTGAGATCCATTTGGATATGTATATGAATGTGCACCCCTTCTAAGGTTTTTTTTTTTTTTTTAAATCTTACTCTAGCTACCTTCTGAATAACAAAATAATAGCCACACTCCTTTGGAGCCCTTAATATTTTACTGATCTGTTTTCTATCATATAACAAGCATTTTTTCTTTTTTCATTATCCATGTACTATTTCCTAAAACTTTCATTTCTAATTTCTTAATAAGTTGTATATATTGGAGAGCATATGAATTCTATCTGAACAGTTAAGGTTTCTTGTAAATATCTTTTTCCTTTTATTACAAGTGTTCTACTTCAGAAGAATAAAAGTTCACACTGATTTGAGAACCTGTTTTGGAACTTTATCTCTACCACAGGCTTAGTCAAGTTCATGACCCAGTAGTGGTTACCAAAGGCAATCAAATGGCGTTGTGTTGTGCTAATACCTACGTTGCGTTTTTCTTGTGTTTATCCCTCTCTTCAAATTTTCTTCTGCTCATATATCTGTTTTTTATTTTCCTCTTCCTTACTCCTTGTTTATCATTTAGGCATGTAAGTGACATCACTAGATTGCTTTAATTCTGCTGGTGAAAATCAAATGGGAAAGGTTTACTAGATCTTTATTTGTATCATTTTTCCTAATTTACTAGACATCAAAATGTCAGGTAAGCGTTGGCTCCTTGTTGATAGAATATTATGAGATGCTAATTTGGATAGAAGCCTGTATTTCATTTATTGTTTCTCTTTCTGTAGATCATTTTTAATTTTTAATCCTTTTCCTATGGCTCACTTTACTTTTCTTTTTCTGTAATTATTAGCTTTTTCAGGGTTGGGAGCAAGAACTGAATACCATAGAAAACAAGTTTTTTATTTTGTCATTAAACTCTGGAGACTTATAATGACTCATTTTGTACGTAATACTCTTATGTCTCATATTCTTTTAAAAGTTTTCTACTCTCATTTATGTGTTACTATTTAGGAATGTTTCGCTTCTAAGAAAAGTTTTGGTTATAGTCATCATTCAAGAGTATGTCTATTTGAATAAAGTAAGAAAATCTGTACTGAGCTCTTTGAGCCTTTTTTCTGTCTTCCATCAGATTTTTAAAATTTAAAAAGTTGAATGAATTTGCATCCGAATCTATTTAGTTGTATTGTGCTTGTTGTATAATCTGGAACATCATTTCTGTATCTCAGGAAGCGGAATATGGTGGGCACGATCAAATAGATTTATATGATGATGTCATCTCCCCATCTGCAAATAATGGAGATGCTCCAGAAGACCGGGACTACATGGATACTCTCCCACCAACTGTTGGCGATGATGTGGGCAAAGGAGCAGCACCAAATGTTGTCTACACATATACTGGAAAGAGAATTGCATTATACATTGGAAATCTAACGTGGGTAAGTACAGTTAGCAAGAATTAAATTATTGATAATTGATTTTGAACTGCTTGTACCTAATGTTTTTATCTGTAGTCTTAAATAAAAATTTGTAGTTACTATATTTTTCTAAATATCTGATAATGAGCAAAATCAGATAACTTAAAAAAGCCATTAGTTTCAATTCTGTTTGGATTTTGTGTCCTTTCCTCTTATCTTGGAGGGCATACCAGTTAAATGTAAATCATTTTGGTTTTCTTTTTTTTTTTTTTTTTTTTAAGGTTTTTTGAGACAGAGTCTCGCTTTGTGGTTCAGGCTGGCCCTGAGCTCAGCCTCTAACTCACATCACAGCAATCCTCCTGCCTCTGCCTCCCGAGGGCTGGGATTACAGGCATGAGCTACCACGCCCGGCACTGTGGTGTGTGGTATAGATTGCTGCTGGGGTGAGTCTCCACGCCCAGTATTGTTATGTGGTTGCCAGGGATCAAACCCAGGCTCTTGTGCTTGCAAGACAGGCGCCGAAACCACTGAGCTATATCCCCAGCCCTGGTTTTCATTTCTTTAAGTTACTGCTCCTTCTTTAATTCATGTATTGCAATTTCACTCAGAATAGTGTTCACATACAGTTTCAAACCAGGATTCAGGAGACATGAGTAACATTTCTGGTCTTAAAATATTGTTCATTTTAAAATTTAGATTACAGATTTAAGTTCATGTTATAAATCTGTTTTATAGAAATGCTGCTACATACTTTGTATTTTAGTTTATTGATCATGAAACTTTAAGATTACTGGCTGAGAGCTTCATTAACCGCATGTCTATATACCTACTTACATCTGTATTACCATTAAACCTGAACCACTCACTTAAAGCAGCCCTATAGAATTTTTCATTTCCACTATTCAATTTATTTGAAAGTTTATAAATCTAAAAGTCAAAAGAAAATTCAGTGTTTTTCTATTTTCTTTAAAACATTTGTATGTTTGTTTGTTTAATTAATTAGTTCAGTAGTGGAGATTGAACCCAGAGTCTCACACATGTTAGGC
>PVIR01043021.1:0-11957 GCA_004026965.1 Petromus typicus | reverse complement strand
TTTTTTTTTTTTTTTTTTTTTTTTGAGACAGGGTCTCGCTTTGTAGTTCAGGCTGGCCCTGAGCTCAGCCTCAAACTCACATCACAGCAATCCTCCTGCCTCCCGAGTGCTGGGATGACAGGCGTGAGCCACCACGCCTGCCCGGCACTGTGGTGTGTGGTGCTGATTGCTGCTGGGCGTGAGTCTCCACGCCCAGTATTGTATGTGGTTTCTGAACATCGAGGATCGGATCAAACTGGGCCCTTGCACTTGCAAGATAGGTGCCAGAACCACTGAGCTAAATCCCTGGCCCCTCCCCTCCCCAATTCTTAACCAGAACACGTAGCCACATTCCCCAGCACGTGCACCCCCCCATCTGTGGCCACACTTCCCTCCCAGTTACTGGGCCTGGGGTCCGTGCCCAGTCTTGATCCTCCATTTCAGAATGGTGGAACCTCTTCCCCACCTTTCCTTGCCCCGAGGACCAATCCTAGCAGTGTAGCTGGCGACTTCTGCTTAGAATTTGGGGTTCAGCATTAGCTGAGGGGACTGGAGGGGCCATGGAAACAGGAGCAAGAAGGAGCAGAAGTGTAATGGAAACAAAATGGCGAAAAAGAAATTTGGGCTCATTTAGTAGATGGCTGATTATTTATAATCACATGCATCTAAACATTTTAATCCATACATAATTCTAAATCTTAATGCAACTACTGGTTTCCATCTTATAAACAGATGTGTTGTTGGGACTGCAAAAAAACACATTACAAATGCTCCTGGAGTTACACAAACTGCCTTGTTCTCTGACCAGAGGAAACAAGAAAAAGTCAAAAGATAGAAATAAGAGGACAAGCGGGTGTGGTGGCACATGCCTGTCATCCCAGCACTGAGGAGGCTGAGGCAGGAGGATCACCTGAGTTCATGGGCAGCTTGGATTACAGAGCAAGATCTTGTCTCAGTGACAGAATGAGATGTGGGGGCAGGGATTTAGCTCAGTGGTTCTGGCACCTGTCTTGCAAGTGCAAGGGCCCAGGTTCGATTCCCAGTAACCACATACAATACTGGGTGTGGAGACTCACGCCCAGCAGCAACCAGTACCACATACCACAGTGCTGGCGTGGTGGCACACGCCTGTAATCCCAGCACTCAGGAGGCAGAGGCAGGAGGATTGCTGTAATGTTAGTTGGAGGCTGAGCTCAGGGCCAGCCTGAACCACAAAGTGAGACCCTGTCTCAAAAAAACCAAAAAAAAAAAATGAGAAGATGTGGTGTGTGACGTGTGACCACAGGCTTCCTGTGGCTGTGTCCACGTCTGCTTCTGACCCGCTCATGAGATGCCCTCAGAGGCAGGAGTCCAGCCCCACCCACCCTCCTTCCAACCTGCTTCCTCCCCCTTGCGTCCATGCCACCCCGTGCTTACTTCTGCTTCAGCAGTGTGCCCGGCTACCAGCGGAAACAGCTTGGGGTCCCCAGCTGTCAGCCAGCTTCTCCCCGCCTCCCTTCTCTATCGCTGGCCACATCTTTTTCTTCCCCCAAAGACTCCAGGTGATCCAGCCTTCCCTGGCCCCTGCCATCCCCATGCTCCCCTTCCCCTTGTGCAGACTCCCCAGTATCCTGGTCCCTGCCCGGCTCGTCCCCAGCCTCTCCCAGGCTCTTCCATGCAGCGTAGCTGCCCGGTCCACTCTTCCACTGTGAGCCCCGAGGGTCCCTTCCTCCCTACTCTAGCAATGTCCTGCGGGTACAGATGCTCCACTCAATTATTTTATTTTACTGGCAACCTTTCCTGGAACTCAAAATCCATGAAGACAGGGGTGTGGATGTATTTTAGTCTCTCTCTATCTTCCTCATCCCTTAAGTCACCAGCACAACCTGGAATAGTGGCGCACACCTGTTATCCCAGCACTCAAGAGGCTGAGGCAGGAGGATCGCAGTGAGTTCAAGACCAGTCTGGACTGCACAGAGAGACCCCGACAATCCTATGTACATTTTATCTCTCTCTCATTGCTTATTTATTTGGTCTTTGAGTATTTAACCCAGGGCATTTGTACTGATATACACCCCTGGCCCTTTATTTTTCTTTTTCATTTTTATATCTGGCACAAGTTCTTGGTAATTCACTAAAACGCTCAGACTGCACTCAACCTGGGATCTTCCTGCCTCAGCTTCACAAAGTGCTAGAATTATAGACACGGACCACCACACCCCGCAGGCTCTCTTCCTCTTTCTCTCTCCATCTTTGTCCCTTCCTTTTCTGAGGCCCTCCTGAGATTTGTCCACCCTCAGCCCCAAGGCCCATAAGACACCCCATGAACACAACTGCCCCACTGTTGCACGGGGCTGGGACGCACACACAGAGGAAAGCTAGGAACAGAATCCTCAGGGAGCTGAAGAAATGAAGAGCGGGGCGGGGCGGGGGAGAGGGCGGGGCGGGGCGAGGATGGGCCCAACCCCTTAGGAGTGACGCACCCAAGCTCATGAAGACCCACCCCAGTAGTACCACACTTTAAACAGTGCTAAGGAGACAGAAAATGGATTGAGGGCTTGGAGGATGAAACCATTACTACAGCGCCAGGCCTCGGGGGGGGGGGGGATGGCCAATAAATCTAAACTGACAGGACTGAGAGGGGCTCCCCAGCGGCACCCCGAGACCCCCATCCATCGCTGTCTGTGACAGGTCGGAGATGCCACCCTCTGCGTCACTTTGAGCCTCGGAGCAGCATAGCTACCACCTCTCGGACTTCTCCGGTGACACAGAGGACCCGGAAGCCATCATGATGGAGAGAGGGCCAGAGCAAGGCACTCAGGCCTCAGAGGACCGCGCGTGAGACAGTGAGCAAGACCCACAAACAGGGGGCAGGAGGACAGGTAGAGCGCGCAGAGGCAGCCCCAAAGCTGGGGCCCGGAGGGGTGGAGAAAGCCTGGGAGAAAGAAAAGATAAGCCAGACAGTGAAGGAACTGAAACTTTTCCAGAAAGGAGACAGAAAATAGGTAGAAGAAATTGGGAAGAAGCAAAAGGAACTCTGTAAAAATACACCTATAGCCGGGCATAGTGGCACCAGCCTGTAATCTCAGTATTTGGGAGGCAGAGGCGGGAGGGTTGCCATGAGTATGAGACCAGCCAGGGCTACTCAGGAAGCCCCTGTCTCAACCTTCCTTCGGCTTCCCCCAGTACTGATGCCTTTGGAACCAAGTCATATATTTCCTGCCCCAGCAGGGGGCGCTCCAAGGACCCAAAGCTGCAGCAGGGCGGGGCACACCTGACAGGCGTCCCACTGCCAAGGGAGGGAAAAGGAAATTGGGGGGGACGCCTTCCCAAGCCCAGACTGCTGTATGCCCGGAATCACTGGACAGCAAAGCCCAAGCCCTTTCCCTGAGTTGATTTTCTCTGAGTATCAGTGAGACAAAAATGAAACAAAAACTTCTTAAAATTTGTTACTGACTAGAAACCAACAGAAGTAGCAACCTTTTTTTGGCAGAATTTTGATTTGCAAAATCTGACTTAGAACAATTGGACGTGGTAGTGAGAACACCCGTGACAGCAAATTTGCAACAACGGCTGTTGCTGGTTGAATGGAACAAAAATACTGATGGAAAAAGGATGTTGTTGAAAATTTTACACGAGAAATATTGATTCTAATGAGAATGCCTTCGGCAAAACAAAAATGTTTAAGTTGAAAATGATTTGGCTTCTGTGGAAGAAAGCCAGAACACTCCTGTCCTTTATGTGGGGTAATGATTTTAACAGTACCAAGAACATGCTACCTGGGCCTGATGGGGCTCACCTGTAATCCCAGCCCTGGGAGGCTGAGGCAGGAGGACTGCTGTGATCAGGGCCAGCTGGGCCACATGGTGAGTTCAAGTCCAGCCTGGAATAAACAAGACCCTGTCTACAATAAAATAAAACAAAACAAAAAGATGTGGTGGCACAGGCCTGTAATCCCAGCACTCAGAAGGCTGAGGCAGGAGGATGACTAGGAATCTGAGGCCAGCCTAGGCTACTGGGAGACTTTGTCTCCAGTCCCCACAAAAAGGGTGGGGAGGGACACACAGCTCATCCTCCAAAAAGATTATAGTTGCCACAGCTCCCGTTCCTCATTCCTTACCTCGGTCAGCAGTTATCACCCCGCTCTCCTCTGAGGCAGCCTCTATCCTGTCACTATCACCGTCCACCAGCCTGATTCGGTGGCCCCTGCCATGACACTCCCTGGCTCCACACAGCTCCATGGTGCCGCGTTCCCGGCCCGACTCTGCGTGTGCCTGGGAGCCCACCCTTTCCAGGCTCCGCTCTGCTCTTCCTGACTCTACAGCCCCTGCTCTCCGAATCAACTTGTAATACTTCCTCTCCGCCACCGTCCAGAGACCCCGCAGCATGACAGGAGCAGGTGGTTCCTGCCAGCACTGCCACGGATCCTTTTGTGACCTCATTAACATAGCCACTGCCAAGGATACCTTCACAAGACCTCTGACTTCTCTTTTTTGGAGACAAGGTCTCGCTTTGAATTTGTGGGATCCTCCTGTCTCAGCCTCCCAGGTGCTGGCATTGGAGGTGTGTGCCACCACGCCAGCTCTCATGGCCTCTAACTTTTCAAAATATCTTTCACACTATCTATCTTACTTCACTTTCAGGCAACACACTGAAGCGAGCAGATCCCCTGCTCACACTAACAGGAGAGTCCGTGACCTTATTTTCAGGTGAGGAAACACCAGCATCTGAGAAAGATTCAGCGACTTTCCTAAGTCACAGCCAGGGGCCTTGTCCATGCCTGGAATCTTGGTCTCCTAAATCTCCAGCTAATGCTCCCTCCATCCCTTCTAATAAAATACCCTCCCCCCCTCCCCTCTGACTTGGAGTAATAGTCTTCCTTATACGCCTCATTAGATAAATAATCTTACCAAACTCCAGCGCAGAGCTCACCCCCTCCCTATCACTGTAGACCAGGCAGGTCATTAAAATCTTCCCTTCATATGCTCGACGGCATTCCTAACAGTGCCAAGGAAAGCTCAGTATGGCGGTGCACGCCTGTAATCCCAGCATTTGGGAGGCTGAGGCAGGAGAATCACAGTGAGTTCAAGACCAGCCAGGACTACATAGCAAGGTCCTGTATCAAAAGTCCAAAATAAATCTGCCATCAGAGAGGCCTCCCTCATCAACTTCCTCTGGCCTTTAATAGGCTATTTTCTCCCACTGTTCCCTGTCACCCTGGCCTCACCAGTTTGTACAATGTAACAGTCTTTTTTAAAATTTGTGTGTGTGTGTGTGTATGTGTGGTACCAGAGGTGGAACTCACAACCTTCCCTTGCAAGGCAGGTGGAGTGAGTACCACTGGGCTAAATCCCCAGTCTATAATGTAATAGTTTTGCCAGTTAGAATTACTTTTATTGTTGGAAAAAATATTTTCCAACTTTAAAAATAACACAGACAGCTAGGTACAGGTCTATTATCCAGGCTATTTGGGAGGCTGAAACAGGAAGATCCAAATTCCAGTTTGGCCTGGGTAACAGGAACACCTTGTGTCAAAATAAACAATATAAAGGGCTGGAGTGAAGTTCAGTGGGAGAATGCTGCTGAGTTCAAACTCCAGTACAGTAAAAATAATAAATTTAAAAATTGCTAAACTTTAGAAATAGCTGAAGAGTGCGACTTGTTTTTCAATGCAGGGGGGCTGAACCTAAAGCCTCCTCACTCAGCTGCACATCCAGCTGTTTGTTTGCTTATTTTTTTATTTTAATTTTTTTTTTTTTTTTTTTTTTTTTTTATTTTGGAACAGGGTCTTGCTTTGTAGTTGAGGCTGGCCCCGAGCTCACTTTGTAGCCCAAGTTAGCCTCAAACTCACAACAATCCTCCTGCCTCTGCCTCCTGGAATCATAGCTGTGCGCCACCATGACTGGTACTGTGGTTTGTGGTTACCAGGGATCAAACTCAGGACCTAGTGCTTGCCAAGCAGACTCCAGAACCACTGAACTAAATCCCTGGCCCTGTTTGTTTACTTTGAGACGGGGTCTTGCTAAGTTATTCAACTGTCCAGGCTCAAATGTGTCATCTTCCTGCCTCAGCCTTCCAAGCAGCCAAGATTACAGGTTAGCAGAGCTCTTTCTGTGTGGGAGTCAGAGCAGAGAGCCCACCCCCTCTCTGAGCTCCTCCCACAGGCCTGGCCTGGTCACCTGCCCTTGGGCGTCACCTGTCCTTGGACTCTCCAGCGGGCCCAGGGACGCTGTGGTTACTGCGTTCCTTTCTGGCTGGGAGGCAGACGCTGCCCTGGGCTGTGGTCCCTGCCCAGGCCCTTCCACCTTTCTTCAGAGGCTGGTCTGCCAATCATGCCTCAGTACCTGCCTGGCCACATGACCTGGGGCTGGCCAATTGCAGCACGCTATCTCCTGGGGAAATCCGTCATCCTGAATGCACTATGTAGCCTAGGCTGGCCTGAACTCAAGATCCTCCTGCCTCAGTCTCATGATGGTATTTCTGGACCCATGAGGGCACTTCACAGGTACAAGAATCCCTTTTATAGGAAAATTCCTTTTTTACCTAAATTCGTGGCAGCGGTTGTCCAACTCCAGCGCCAGGAGTCTCTGATCTCATACCTACATATGCTTCACCCAAGTCCATTCTTCTCTTTACTGAAATTATTCAGAGTAACATCACCAAAAATCCCACTAGTTAGAAATTCATTTGGACCTTTAAAAATTTTCCTGAATCAAATCAGGTGTGGCAGCACACACCTGTAATCCCAGCCCTTAGGAGGCTGAGGCAGGAAGATTGCTGTCAGCTTGAGACTAGCCTGGGGTACACAGTGAGTTCAAAACTATATAGTGGAAAAAAAAAATACATGGTGAGCCCTTGTCTCCAAATAAATAAATTTTAAAAATCTGAATCTACCTGAGTGTGAATTAGTTTAATCCTACAGCTTTGCCCCTGTTATCAAATGGGAGACCAGGCATAAAAGAGAGCAGGGATTTTGAAGAGAAAAAAGGAAAGGAAGGGCGGCCAGACCCTGAGGGCGCGGCAGAGGGGCCGGGGTGAGAGGCGGAAGCCCCGCCCCTTCGCTCAGCACAGGCCCTCTCCTGCTGTCCCCAGAGGTGTCATCGGAAAACAGAGGGAACCCTTGCTTTTTAACAGTGTATTACGGGGAAAGTCACAGCACATTCCTTCCCCTGCAACTCCTCCTCCTCACTTGGGACCCACGGCTCCGGCCACTTCCTGCAGCAGCTCTGGAGTCCTCCTCCAAGGCTGTCTTTAGCTGCCGTGTCCTGGATGCCTCAGGGTCCTGAACTTGTTCATCTCTCAGTCTGGCTCTGGGGAAAAGCCAGGAGGTGTGCGGTGCCAGATCTGGTGCCTGCGGTGGAGGAGGGCTGTCACGCCTGGATGTGTGCGTGCACGTGTGGTACTGGGGGTCGAACTCAGAACCTCGCGCTTGCCACTCACTGTATTTTTTTTTCCTTTTTTGGTACAGGGAATGGAGTTTAGGACCTTGCACTTGTGAGCCAAGCATGGCACCTCTGAGCTGAATCCCCAGCCCATTAACTGTACTTTGATGGTGTGAATCTCATAAAGATGCTCATGAAAGAAAATATCTAACACTGCTTCAGAAAATGGGAAGAACAATGGGGTAAGTGTGCTTGAAGTGAGGATTTTCAGAGAAATTAATGGCAATGTGAGGGATTTGGTGGGGGGGAGGTACCAGGGATTGAATTTGTGACCTTGTACTTGCAAGGCAGGTGTAGAACCACTGAGCTAAATCCCTAGCCCATGTTTTTTACTATAATAAGTATTTCTTAAAAAAAACAATTTTTTTTTTTTTTTTGAGAAAAGGCCTTGCTACGTAGTTCAGGCTGGCCTTGAATTCACTATATGGCCTAAACTGGCTTCAATATGGAAAAGATCCTCCTGCCTCAGCCTCCTGAGTGCTGGGCTCACAGCCATGCTCACTACTCCGGCTTTCCTCTCTTACTTCACATGATGGCTGCGATGGCCACGGCTCTGGCTTCTCTGCCCCAATCCCCTTCTCCTACCCTAAGGCCCTGGCCAGATTTCACCCCAAGATTCTCAAGCCAGTGGTCTCATCCTCCCTTGCAGCCACTCAGCCCCCAACCTTGGGCCAGAGCCCCTTTTTTCTTCAATAAAGAAACGATTGTTAATAAAGGTGTCCTTGGACAAGAAAACAGCACTGTGGAGCTGGTCGTGACCTTGCAGATCACCGCATTCAAACCCCTCATTTTGCTAATGACACAGCTCAGACGTGGAGGTCTGTGATCCGGCTGAGACCCTGCAACGCTTGCCTGGAATGAGGTGCGCAGTTCTTAGAAAACCGCCACACAAACGCCCCTTCCTGCCCTCCCACCGCCTCCCTCTGCTCCAGCCCTTGGAATCACGCCTCTCTGCACGGCTCACAGGTGCCATCTTCTCCACAGCTCCGATTATAACCTCATTTTCTCTGTAGGTCATGGTCCGGAAATCTGAGCTGGGCATGGTGACAGACACCTCTGTGATTCTAGCACTCTGGGAGGCTGAGGCAGGAAAATCTCAGGTCTGAGCCCACTCTGGCAATTTAGTGACTTAGCAAGACCCTGATTAAAATAAAAAGTAAAAGAAAGGGCTGAGCACATCACACAGAGCAAAGGCCCTGGATTCAATACTAGAAAGAGAAAGAAGCAGAGGACACCTTTTCCAGGACACCCGCGCTTAGCCCCACAGGCCACAGGGCCCCCACCCCTGCCTGCATCCCCGTCAGCTGCATCCGAGTGTTTCCCCTATGGCCCTGCCCAGTGACCGCGGCATTTCTAGGGGAGCAGTGCGGCCTCTTCCTGTCTCCTGAGGCCTCGGCTACATGGGCCACCTGCAGAGCCCTGGGTCCCCACACCGTCCTGGCACAGGGTCCTCTGCTGCTCCAGCCTGGAACTCTCAAGACAGTTCTTTCCCCACCAAACCCTCCTCATCATTCCTAAGTCCTTTGTATATCAACTCTACTTCTCTATTTCTTTCTCTCTCTCTCTTTTTTTTTTTTTTGGTGTTTTGAGACAAAGTCTCACTATGTAGCTCAGGCTCACCTCAAACTCACAGTATTCCTGCCTCAGCCTCCCAAGTGCTGGGATTATAGGTTGTTTTTTGTTTTGTTTTTTGAGATAGGGTCTCACTTTGTAGTTCAGGCTGGTCTCGAACTCACCATATGGCCCAGGTGAGTCTCGAACTCACAGCAATCCTCCTGCCTCCCCCAAGTGCTGAGATTACAGGCCTGAGTCACACATCCGGCACTGTGGTGTGTGGTACCTCGGATCGAACTCGGGACCTTGCGCTTGCCAGGCAAATGCCAGAACCACTGAGCTAAATCCCCAGCCTAGGATTACACGTATGTGCCTCCACACCTGACACCTTCTCTAATTCTAATTCACAATAAATAATTCTTCTTTTCCTTCCCCAGTGCTTCTGAGGGAGAATTTTGCTTTAGTTTCTGCTCACTGCATTTATCTCAATGCAAACGCGCTTGGCCCACAATATGATGTTCCACCTTTCCATTAAAATATTTCCCCCTCGTTATCACACTTCTGCCTCTCCCCTTCTTCCTGGCACACACTGCGTGCTCACCTCACCTCTCCAACTCTCCTCCTCAACCGCAGCACACAGCAGCTGCCATCCCTCTGACCCATCGTGTTGCCTTCACGGTGGCAAAGGCACCTGGCACGCCGTCCCCCCAGGATTGTCCTCCTAGCACTTGGGGATCTGTCTCTCAACCAGGGGCTCTTTGCTCTTTTGGGGGGGCAGTATTTTGAAACAGGGTCTCCCTATGTAGTTCAGGTTGCCTTGAATTCACTATATCCCCCAGGCTGGCCTCGAACTTGTGGCCATCATCCTGCCTCGGCCTCCTGAGTGGTGGGATGACAGGTGTGAGCCACCACACCTGGCCCAAGACTGTAAAATAAAAATGTCAGTGATTTTTATCAGTGACAAAAAAATTCATGTTTGCTGCTGATTGGGCCCTACATTCATAATTAAAAGAAGCACTGAATTTGAGTTAGGAGCTAGTAAGAATAAAGATGAGATATTCCTCCTGTCCCCAGTTGATCAAGTAGAGATCTCAACTTGCAGCGTGGAGACCTAAGAATCGAAAGGGACATTAAAAATATGAATTAAAAATATTTGCTCCAGGGCCAGGGAGTTAGCTCAGTGGTTCCGGTGCCTGTCTTGCAAGCGCAAGGACCAGGGTTCGATCCCCGGTAACCACATACAATACTGGGTGTGGAGACTCACGCCCAGCAGCAACCAGTACCACATACCACAGTGCCGGGTGTGGTGGCTCACGCCTGTAATCCCAGCACTCGGGAGGCAGAGGCAGGAGGATTGCTGTGATGTGAGTTTGAGGCTGAGCTCAGGGCCAGCCTAAACCACAAAGCAAGACCCTGTCTCAAAAAAACCTAAAAAAAAAAAAAAAAAAAAGATCAGAAAAAATACTTGCTCCAAACTGGGCACAGTGACACACCCCTGGAATCCTAGCACTTAGAAGGCTGAAGCAGGAGGTTCACTTCAAGTTTCTGGCCAGCATGAGCTACAGAGTGAGATCCTGTCTCAAAAATACCAATAACAAACAACAAAGTTTGGTCAAGAAGAGAAAGCCCCCTTAGCTAGGCTACGTGATGGACCCTCCTGGAGTGTCCCAACCACTCTCAGCCCATGATAGACACAGTGAAATGTCGGCTGCTGGAAGCAGGTGACTCGCCAGGTCTGCAGCCGATGAGTGTCACAAAGCCGGGTCTCAAACCTGCGCGTCCCAAGCCCTAAGGAAATACTTCCGATTTAACATCCAGTTAAAGCAATGTTTGCACCGCCGTAAAGTTCATGCGCCAACCACTCTCACTCTTATGCTCGGCCCCCGAAGTCCTAGGAAAGCATGACAGTCTCCGTCACCTCTGGAAGCCCTCCCTCATTTCTAACAGCAGACGTGTCTGACTCTACGACGCACGCT
Organism: Petromus typicus; assembly: GCA_004026965.1. Taxonomy (NCBI): domain Eukaryota; kingdom Metazoa; phylum Chordata; class Mammalia; order Rodentia; family Petromuridae; genus Petromus; species Petromus typicus. Next base: position 1,027 of record PVIR01043021.1, on the reverse strand, counting down.
CATCTCCTGCTCTTGTCTCCTCCGGAAGTGCCACGTCTTGACAGTCACAGTGGGCCTTGTTCAGAAATTCACTGTGATCCCCACAATGTCCCCTGGCTCCCATCAGGGCCTTGGCTGGCAGCAGTCGGCCCTGAGTATCATTCCGTGGGCTCCTGTGCAATTACCATGAGCCTCGCTCCCTCATTCAGAAACTTGTGATCCTTCTCTGTTCTGTTTTAAAAAATAACGTTGACTGACTGCCATCTCCATTTGGTCCGTGACAGTCTTACCTCCTACAACACCACAACTATAAAACCGTTTATTCCCCCTCTCCCCACACAGGTTGCTGGCGACCTTTACACCAGCCTGTCCTGCTTTTTCACCTCCCGTTAGCTACCAACCCTCCATTCTTCCTTCCCCTGTGGCACTCAGAGAGCCCAGCCTTTTCCTCCACGAATGAACGCGGCTCTACCCTCTGCTGATCTGCTGAACGCGGCTCTACCCTCTGCTGATCTGAGGTCTCTGCATTTCCCATCGGCGGCCAGCAGCCTCCACACGCCTTGTCTCTGTGCATCGCGACTCTGCTTCGACTCACAGGCCCCTGCAGATGCCCAGACCATTGCTACCCACCAGCTGGAGGGGATTCCACACTTACCTGTCGCAGGGAACTTTCTATTCTCTTCCCTCCACTATTCCTGATGCCCTCGAGGTGAGCTGCACCCAATCGAAAGCTCTCTTCTCTGTTACTTTCACCTGACTCTGTGCTCTCTAGATGTGTTCTGGTGAATGCAGATATCCACCCGGCCACAGCAGGCCTCTGACCTCCTGAAATACGGCCACACTAACGTGAGATGGGCTAGGAGAGCAAAAACCACACTGCATTTGGAAGACTTAGTAGGAAAAGAGGACAAGAAAGACACACTATACGCCGGGGATGGTGGCACATGCCTGTAATCCTAACACTTGGGAGGCTGAGGCAGGAGGATCACTTTGAGTTCAAGGTCAACCTGTGCTACATAGTGAATTCAAGACCAGCCCGAACTGCATC
>PVIR01043020.1:0-11966 GCA_004026965.1 Petromus typicus | reverse complement strand
GGCACGTCTCCCTGCTCCAGCCCAAAGGTCACCCTCTAGTGTCCCGTCTTGGGAAAGCCTTCCAGGGAGCAGCTGGCAAAGTAGAATGCAGGTTTACAGGTTCCAGCCCTGGCATTATAGGAGTGGAGCAGAAAAAAGTTGGGCTTGGAGTTGGGATGGAAATGTTTGCTAATAGAAACTTTGAGCTTTTGATTCAGCCAAGAGCCAGACCTAGCATTCATCAGCTGTCAGTGGATTTCAAGATGGATTTGCAGTCGAAATGAGTCTTGGCCCCGATTCTTAACACAATGCGACGACACTAGGCTTCCTTAATTTATTATCTGTGCCAACTGCTGGCCACAGACACTGTGGCCTGGGAATTGGTCTACAGTCTTTGCTCTTTGGAAGCTTCTACTACAGAAGCAAAGTTTGTCCCAAACCTTTACCAATGACTCAGGAAAATAGGTGCGATTTTCTGGAAGAAGCAGCCACAGCTACAGAATGCCTGCAGGGCCTTCCATGTGGGAAGCCAAGTCTCTCTTTCCTTACCAGACTTTAGCACAGGCTACTTTTCCTGAATAGTAACTTTTCAAAAACTACTTTGAAAAGACAAGTAAAATATCCCGGACACGTATTTCTGATGTATAATGTTGGTAGGATTTTTTTTTTTTCTTTCTCTTTCTTCCCTTAATGACCAAGAAAGTTGCTCTGGTGACTGAGAAAATAGATGTGGGAGGATTTGCTCTAATTCTGAGGTTGTGTGGAGCAGAGCTCCAGTCTGGATGGGACCTGAGGGTATAAGATGAGACTATTTCTAGAGCATGTGTCAGGGGAGGAAGCTATGTGGGCCAGGGTTTGGTACCCAGAGTGTATATTGTGTTGTGTAAGTGGAGTGGTTCCTTGTGCTCTTTTCTTAGGTTGGCAGTAAGTAACCCTCACTAATCAGTGTTGGCATCCTTTCTGTTCCTCATGGACTCTGCTGAAGGTAGGCAGCTTCATCTCTTCTGCTCAAGTGACTTGAAATGTTACTCATCTGAGAAATCACTCCTCTGCTTATTCCCTTGAGAGGCACAGAACCATAGCATTCGTGATGCTGGGCCATGAAATCAACCTTCTGAGACCTGAGGGTTCCTGACTGTCCTGAACCTCAGGGCTTCAGAATAGCTGTTGCCTAAAGACAGTTAGTGTCCCACAAGCAGATACCAGAAATGCGATCTTGGTCTTGTTCTTTCTGGTCTCTGGCTTGTCTTTCTGCGTGACTATTTCCTAATGTGTAGGCCAGTTCTGTTGAACCATAGCATCCAAGAGCTGTCTTCCTATCTGAGCTCCTCTGCTCACCTTTGCTTGGAGGTAGTCAAGGAGAGTGGGAGGGAGACAAGCAGGTAAGGCAGGAATGGTAAAGGAAAAGAATTCTGGGAGAGAACTGTGGAGTTACAAGAAATAACTCTAATGATGTAGGAAGTCCCCTGGCTTGAAGGCTCAGCCTTATCTAAACATTAATGCTTCTCAGCCTATGATGAGGTTAAACCAAATAAACCCATTGTGAGCTGAAGATATCAGAAGTTGAAAATCAATTTAATACACTTCACCTTCCAAGCATCTGAACTTAGCAACACAGTACATTGCAGAATATCAGTTGTTTCCCTGCTTGCTCACCCGATTGAAGCTCCAGAGAGAATAGTACAGTTTTGATGCTAGTCTATGAAAAGATCAAAATCCAAAACTCAAGATATGGTTTTTCCCGAATGAGGGCTCACTTTTGCATCAGCAGAGAGTTGGAAAATTGTACATGTAAACATGAAAGTCAGACTATTTGGATTGTAGTAAAATACTTGAGAAGGAAATTGAAGATTTAATGTTTTCTTCCTTTAATACCTCATCCCTCTATCCAGCCACAGTGGCTGGGCTGGTATAGTTCTGTTTTCCTCATGAAATAGATGTTCAGGAAACTCAAAGAACTTCATTTGTTTTCATTTAATTTCCCGTCCCCAGCGCAGATGATCTGCTTATCAGTGTGGGGTGACAAGTATTTGAGAGCACATTCCACACATCTAATGGCAAAGAAAGCTTTATTGGGTTTGCAATGAAGATACCCAAGTCTCTGCCTGCCATCTGAGAAATATTGTTCAGGTTTTATCAGTGGGGACAACAAAATTGTGCCAAAGATTCCAGGAAACTGGTTAAAACAGTCTTTTCGGAAGGAAGAGTATGAATTGCATGAAATATATTTTTAGTGACCTCTGTGACTCTGTAACTGGCACTTGATGAAGAGGGAATGCCAAAAGGTGGATAATTTGGAAAATTTGTGCCCACATGTGGGTTCCTCTTCTTTCTCTACCTTCTTGTCACGGATATCTAAGTCAGAATCTTCCAGCTTGAATTGTGCCCTCTTTGCTTCCTATGAGGGCAGGAAAGACCTAGAGCCACATACAGAGCTTCACACACCATCTGTATACTCAGTATTGGACAGTTGTGACAGTAAGATGTATATATTAAAGTTTAAGAGAACTACTGCTTCCTGAAAATCCCTGTGATATCCTAGAGAGGAACCAAAAGAAGAGGTAGACTTAACCATGAAATCATTCAAGCATAAGCCTCTCATAGGCATAGATTCTTCTTGAAGTTCTGCAGGAGAGTTGAAAGGATGTGACAGCCAGGCCAGTCATGAAAGCAAGGGCTCGAAATATTCGTCCTTAGTGTGGGGGTTCAGGGATCACCCTTCATCCTTCCCAGCTAGCCAGAGGGCTGTCCCCATGGCCCATGTCAGCTGTATGTGAATGCTGTGTGTTTCTGATATATGTGTTGCAAACCCATCAGGCATCTATATGTATAAAACTTTATTTAGGAGAGGATGTTGGCAGCCTGTACCACATTGTGGTTATCTCATTTCCTTTCCTGCTCTCAGGGTTACTTGGGGATTGTCCCACAAGCTTACCTGGATTCCCCATTAACTGACTTGAGAGACAGTTAAGTCCTACAGGAGAAAACAAAACTTCAGCTTCCAAAACCCACTCTATGTGCTTGGTTCCTGCCTGAGATGGGAATGGGAGATTGTTCAGAAATCTATCTCTGCCATCTGTGCAGAGACCTTTCCGTGGTTCATTCAGTGTGCATTTGATACCCAGTAAATGCAGCAGAATAGATGGCAGGAATGGCAGCTCAGTCAGGCCTGCTGGCTTCCAAGCTCTCTGCCCTTGTCACAATACCGTCCCTCCTTTTCTTTCCCTCCAGGCCTGTCCCATCCCCATGGGGATCTCAAATGTTTCTATAATCTCAAAGCTAGAGGATCATTAGTCTAGTGCAGGTCAGAGTGATTCTTGCAGAAAGAGGACTTCAAGGTGAAGGCTGGAGGCAGCCTTTCTAATTTCTTCCTGTCCCCCATGTCCCAAGAAAAGAGTTCTTGGAAGCTGAGCCCTGAAGCTAACCTGGAAACACAAGTTCACCAGGAAAGTGACTGGCAGAAGAGGGTCCCTTCAGCCAGCAAGTGAGGAGGACTCAGTGTGTCTGGGTCAGTGTGGCTGGACTCCATACACATGTATGAGAAACTGAGGATCCAGCTTAGAAAAGCCTTGGGCTAGGGCTGGACTTCATCCTGAGCTCAGTGGGAAAACCCATGACATTTAGCAGCGACCTATTGGTCTTTGTTCCCTGCTGACTCCTTCCAGGGGTGGGGGTTCAGTAGGCCAAGACCACATTCTCCTTGCTGCTGTGGTGCTGTAGCCAGCCCTGGAGTGTCCAGTGGTAATTTGCTAGATCAGATGTTTGTGTCTGGGGACTACAGACAAAGGTGGTGATGACTGGCATAATGATCTGCTGCTTGGAAGCAGACCAGAGCAGCCCCAGGGGAAGAAGGCCCAGCAGGTGATGGGGCTGCAGCCAGAGAAGCTCAGGGCTGGGGCATACCCAGAGGGTGAAGCCAACAAGATGGCATGCTGTGGGGCAAGTGTGCTACCAAAGCAGAGCTGGGAGGCAGCTCTCCCCTAACCCTCACCCAGCCCACCTCCCGGCCTACTGGTGTTTGAGAGGACTGTGTGGCCAACCTTCCTCACTACAGCATCTGGACTGCAGATGCCACCCCCACCCTCAAAGGGAGAATTTACAACCCGAGGCCCAGACGTTTCAGATGGACTGGGTGCGTGTGCCTGTCTACAGGGCATGCAAGAGAGACAGTTGGGTTTCTAGGAAGTCTGGAGCTGTGAACCAAGCCAGATGGGCCCAGCCTGGGGACGGTCATGGCACACTGGAGCATGAAATCAGATTTTGGAGGGACACGGGATGTGGTTTGGCAAAGGCCCGGGGAGGGACACAGAGCCAGGGGTTTGTGTGGGATGGGATACAGTCCAGGTTTACAAACAGTGAAACAGATGTGTGGCAGAGGAGGGTGGGTGCTGCAGTACTTTGGTGCAGCTTTTGCCTCTTCTGAGTTCAATTCCTGGCCTTGGGTAAGTCTCCGTGTGACGCACTGTCACATGCATACCAAGCACGCCTGCCTTTGGGCTGCCAGAGGTTTATAGTTAGCCATATGCATCTCTCTGTGCTATTCGTCCTCTGCTATACCATCTAGTGACAAAATTTAAAATCCAGACTAATGAGGTTCCCACGTGCAGGAATAACTCAGGCCTCTTGGACACTAGTGGGACTTAAGGGACTGAAGACCATGTTTCAAAGAAACAGACAGTGAGACACTACATCCTGGGGCTCACTCTTCCACCAGAGGAGCTGTGGGGACACAGATACCTGTGTGAGCAGCAGGCCATTGTGGGAGAGCTGAGTGAACCTTAAGTCCACCAGGGAGCAGTGAGGAGGAAAAGATCGAGACAGGGTCAGCCAAAGTGATGATAGGCTGTGGCCCGAGGGTCTCTCTGTCTCTGTCTCTGTCTGTCTGTCTCTCTCATTTTGGCTCCTCATTTGAAAGTGTTCTAGTGGTTATACTCATCCTCTCCCAAATTCCCCAAGACAGTTCCTTTCTTGGAGTCAACTGATTAGGAGCTTTAATTACATCAGGAAAATGTTTTCAAAGCACCTGTTAGGTGAGTGGTTCACTCAATGGGGAGGGCAGCTGCACCATAAAAAACACATGATGGCCTTGAATCATGATCCAGAGTGGGCCCTTCAAGCCACTGCTCTGCTCAGCCCACTTTAAACCCAGAGAAGAGCCAAGAGGCCACCTTCTCTGCACTAGGGTCACTGTCGTGCCCAAGGCCCAGACTGGGATTTGAAGTTGTGAAGGGGAGGCCAGCGCCTTGCAGAGTCAGTTCTACCAGCCTGGATGAAAATAGCAAGAATCGTTCTAGGCCCGGGGGGGCCTTTCAGGGTTATTTGGGGATTGTCCCACAAGCTTACCTTGATTCCCCACAGGGCCATGGCATTCCTTTGGCTGTGATTCCCTGCTGAACACTCTAAGCCCATTCTTCCATTTCCGAGATGCAGTCAGAACTAGTTTGAGTTATAAGAATTCCCAGCATGACTGGAGGAAACTTGGCTAAAGGCAGCCTGGTGAGCAGTCACTGGCTTACTCTATGAACTTCCTGAGCCTGGGCAGGGTGCTGCTCAGCCAGGACGGTGCTGGGGACAAGGTGTGCAGCAGCGGGTGTCAGTGTGAAAGGACATAGATTAGAAAAGGAAGTGTGTAACCTGTGTGGTGAAGAATTAACTCATGTGTAAAGGCCTCTTTCTGATGGATAAACAAGGTGCCCAATCCATTGTAAAGAATCTTCTTAAGGTCTTAAATTTGAATGGTAGGGGATAGAAACATACAATGAATTCCAACAAAAGAAATTTAAGAGAACAATGAACATGACAACAGATACTTAACTTTAGTAAACATTAGAAATTAAGATTAAGCCACTGCTTGGCTGTTGTTAGGGCCATTTTGGACTGACAAAGGTTTGCCTGGGTTTCTGGAACGCAGTAAGAAGAGGCAGGGGGTACAGCTGCTCTGCCCCTGCTCACTGTGGGCATCTTTGCAATTTCTACAAGACACTGTACCTGTCAAGGGTCCTTACAGTTTTTATATGCTCAACTTATACATCAGTTGTTTACAAGTGTAGCCAGAACAAATCCTTCTGGCTTGTTGCAGTGTTATTTGCCATTTTCACCCCGGAGGTTTGTATTGCACAATGGAACACAGTAGAAGTGAAATGAGCATCCTGTGAGGCTGGGCATTTCTATGTCAGACAGTTCTGCTTTTTGCCATTTTGAAACACTCTGCCACCACTTAGGTCATGGTAAAAATTTTATTTTCAGAATTCCTGTGTTTTCTACATGTGTTATTTTGGTGGCCATTACTATATTCAAAGAGAAAACCGGGAATGCATTTCTCACCCCTTGTTGATTTTTTAAAGTTCATTCAAAGTTTCGCTAGATTGTGTGTGTGCATGTATGCATTTGTGTGTGTGTGTTTGTGCATCTCTCTGTATAACTGTGTTCCTCACATAAGAATTCCAAGCCTATGGATCATCTAATTGATAATAAGCACTAGTATTATTGATTCAAATATGTCACCTACAAAATACTGAATAATTCTCTATTTCCAACTAAAATCCATACAAGAACTTTTTGTCTTAAATCTAGTGATGAATTGCTTAATGAAATGAAACATGCTTACATTTTTAAATGATTCAGTCATTGGGATACACGGAATACAAAATCTAATACAAATCAGCTTTTATATCAATAAAGAATTTATGCCTCATTATAAATGATTAAGAAGTTGACCATATTGGTAGTAAAAGATTCCTAAAATGTGGGATCTTTTTTTGGATACAGTTGAGGGCCCATTTTCAATATTACTCCCGAGATACTGAGAGCTCTGAACTAATTTGCTCCAGGCTCCCAGAAGAAGATTGAAGTAAGAGAGATGAGGAAGGATAAAAGGAACCAGGTACACTGGGGACTCTGTCCAAGGAACATTAAGAGAGGTGCATTGGTTGTCCATGGTCAAATACATACTGCATTTCTGCATTCCATTTTTTAGAAACTTAGAAGGCATTTTATGATATTAATGTTTTTTATAGTTGTTATAACAAAGAAACTTGTCATCCAAAATTCTTGCCAAGTGACTGGATCATAGAGTCTTTTGTTTGTTGATTTCTTTGTTTAATATGAGAAAGGAGGTGTTTGTTTATTGAAATTAGACCTAGTGTTGTCTCATAGAACATATCTCTGCTTAAGAGGCAAGTTAATTAATGAATAGAGTGTGAGGAGGACAAGAAAAAGGATAGAACATAGAAAATGTCATAGGAAGGGGAACAGATAAGGTATATGATTTTAAATTCATGACTCCATCCATCTGACTCTGCTACTTCCCTGCTGGGTATATTCATGAAAGAATTAAAAGCATCATACCACAGTGACATATGTGAACTCATGTTTATAGCAGCTCGGTTTGTAATAGATAAATCTTGGAAACAGCCCAAATACCCATCAACTAAAGACTGGATAAAGAAGTTGTATGTATTTGTGCGTGTGCACATGCATGTGTGTGTGAATATTATTCAGCCATAGGAATGATAAATTAGAGACATTTATAGTTAAATGAATGCACATTGTGGGCACACTCATAAGTGAAATAAATAGGACACACATGGAAATACCATATCATTTTCTAGTGTGGGAAACTGCATGTGTAAATGAGGTTCAAAATGTGCAGTAGGTATGGGGAAATAGGAAGAAAATGTTCAGAGAGAAGAGGAACTGGAGAAACTGGGGGAGCAGAGGAAAGCAAAGAAGAGAAAAGAAAATTGAAAGGAAAAAGTGGGAACAAAGCTTGTGTGTATGAGGAAAGAAGGGAAGGAAAAGAGGAAAAAATAATGAATCAAGATATATTATGTACAGGTACAAATTCTGAATGATGAATATGATCATAATGTGTACTTAAAATGTACCAATGAACCCAATTAAAAATAAATTCATGATTCCAATCAATCCCAAGGATGTTCTGAAATCAGAACTCTTTTTACAAGTTTGAAGCACTCTCCTTAGTTGGAAAAACCTAGACAGAAATGACATAGGATTTTTGTAATATCCGTATCCCCATGGCCCACTGCAGAAAGACTTTTTTGTGATGACAGTGAAGATTCATCTCAGTCTCTAACAAGCTGTTGCACAATCTATGGTCCCTGTATCATGGCACCATTGCCAAGTAGGGAATATTGTGGAGTCATTTGACTCAAGGAGATGTTAGGAAGGGACTGGGCACCTAATTTTTTTCTTTATTTCATAGAGCTGTTCATCATACAGATTTAGTTCTTCACCTAGGGAAGGCCTGAGGGGCTCTCAGGTTGATTTTGGTGGTGAAGTATGCAGTATGCATGGACAAGGCACATGATTTGAGATCCCACTGTTCCTTCCCCACATTTCACTGGCCACCTGCACTGGTCAGCATCAGTCCCAAACTGTCATTGCCCCAAGATGCAGGCAGATGAGCCAGGGCAGAAGCCAAGAGTCTCTCTCTCTCTCTCTCTCTCTCTCTCTCTCTGTCTCTCTGTCTCTGTCTCTCTCTCTCTCTCTCTCTCTCTTTCTGCTTTTCTCTCTGTCTTTCTCTCTTTCTCTGTCTCTACAGAACATCATCAACACCTACCTCCATTCAGCTATAACAAGCTCTGTCCGGGCTTGTTTTGTTTTGCTGCCGACAACTTTAATGACTTCCTCTGTGTAAAATATACCATTTTTAATTACTGAATAAAAAGTGAGTGGCAGATCTCCTGATGTGATGGAGGTGCGGTCTGCTGCCAACCACCATGTTGGCACCACTGTCTAGGCAGGAATGGGACCTGCAGCTGGCAAAGTCCTATTGTGCCATGAATCTGAGTCCACAGCCAAAGCAGTGAGGCTCGATTGTCTAGGTGAATCAGATTCAACTGATTGCTGCTCACAGCACTGTCTGGTTATGATGCTATTTAGTGGGACCAAAGTATAGTGGTCCTCTGACTTATGAACTGGATTGATTCTGAGGGCTTGTTGTAACGAAGTCATTGCAGGCAAGATCAAGATGTTTACCTACATATACACTATAGATAACAAGAGGCAGATGAATCTTCCATTGGCTTACCTAAACCAAGTTGTTTGTATGTCAGGCCAGTTGTAACTTGAGGTTCCACTGTACTTGGGGAAGGAATAAGAACTAAGAACTCCTCCCCAATCTCCTGGTCTGTTAAGCCTTACATCCTCCTGTCAGGACTAAGGATGGGGAAGAGCTGGAATATGGGAAGAGTCAATGAACATAAGATATTGATTTTAAAAATCATAACTGTTTCGTGCTCATACTAAAAACTGAGAGCAGAGAGGGAAAGTCCTTAAGAGCATGAGAACCCATAACAAAGGACATGGAACTTCCTGAGAGCTGCAAAACCTGTGCGCTGCTGCTGAGAAATACTAGAAATCAAACAAGAACCCTGAGCTCAGACAACCAAGGCTAGGCTGGCTCGCCCATGACAACCCTTTGACCCTCACAGCCAGGATGGTTCCTCACCGCTACTTCTGTTCCTCTTGGTCTAAAACTGTTCATTCAGCAGACGTTCACTGGGCATCTGCTAGTTGCTAGGTGCTGTTCTGGACCCACAGCAGGTAACAGGAAACACAGCCAACTCAGCTGCAGATCAGGCTATGAGTCTGACCAATGGAACTGACCCAGCTGTGGTGATCATTTCTTTTGTCCCCATATCTCTGAGTCTTGGGACCTTGGCTGTTACTTTGGGTCTCTTACTAATCATATTCAAGATGGAAATAGTCCCTAAGGCTTTGTTTCCAGCTTGCACAGTTACAGAGCTATAGTTAGGAAGGGGCCCCTGCCAGGCTTTGACACCCCAACCCCTAAGACTTATGACTACTGACTCAGGGGATGTAGATGGCGGAAGTGTGGACCTTTCCAAGCTGGTGCCTGTAAGAAGTGGACTCGCTCCAGACCTTCTTTTCTTTCCAGAAGTGGATACAGGATGATCTCAGGGGTTGAATGTGCATTGCTAAGTCTCCACAGTGGGGAGTGCCACTTGCCCAAGACAGTTACTGGGCAAGAAACAGATCGCTACCAAATTTGATTTGTTGCACACTGGGATATATTTGTACTTATATTTTTTATTCTTTAGAATATCACTGTGACTCTTTTCCACATTCCAATTTTCAAGTTTCAAGGATTTTCTGCCTTTCCTTACTCTTTCTTAGTTGCTCTAATCTCCTCTACTTATGTCTACTTTTGGGTGGGGTGTGTTTCCACTCCCTGTGGAATATATTATAGTTGAGCTTTTTATATACATTCTGAGAGTTACTTAAAACCCACATCACAAATAGAGATATTACCTCAGTATATAAAAGATCTACTAGTAAATAAAAAAATGGGAAATTTATACATATTTGGTTCATAGAAAAAGAAATACAAATGGTGCTTATATGGAAGGGAGAAGAATGGGGGGGGGAAGAATTAAGATAGATTATGTACAGGTACAAATTTGCCATGATGAATGTGATCGTTATATGTGTTAAAAGTGTAGCAATAAAATTAAATTATTTTTAAAAGGTGTTATTTTCTCAATATAAAAGAAATGTGAATAAAATATTCCTAGAGATATTTTTCTCATTATCTTGGGAAAGCAAAAATTTTCATTAATATACCATGTTGGCAAAATTATGAGGAAATAGGCACTTTTATATATTAACATAGAGAGCTTAAATAGGTACAACCTCAACAAAGAACAATTTGGCACCATTTATAAAATTAGAAATGTATTAACCTTTCTGCCCAGCAATCTCATTTAAAGGAATTTTTAAATGATATTTTTTCAGGTACAGTCTATGCGTAATGAACATTATTCACTGTAGTTGCCACAAGAGTAAGGTATATTTTTATTTTACCAGGATAGTGTAAGCATAGTAGGAATACTATGACCCCTGAGAAATAATAAGGCAGATTTTTATGTTGCAGCAAAGTCAAAATTATCCATCTTCTTTTTTAGGGTTTCCAGCTGGGATGAGACTTATATTGACATAAAATAGATTAACAGGAGAAAAAAACATAGAAATTTGCATCACTTTCCTAACACCGGAGCCCTCTTGAGGGAAACTGAAGACCCCAAAAGTAACAAAACCAAAACCCTTTTACATTACATTGAACAAAGAGAAGCAATTGTAGAAAATAACTAAACTATGTGCGGAGGCTGGAGGAAGAGGAGTTGTTTTAAGCGTCTGTAAGGAATTTTCTCAGCTGGGTCTTCCCATTAAAGAAAGCCCTTCATGTCCTGGTTTAGGGAAGGCATCTTTCATATGAGACTTCTTGTCTTCTTTTTCAGGAGAAAAAGGGAGCTGAAGATACCTTTCTTATGTGTGATAGTTTTCAAGTGCTTTTAACTCAAAGTAATTCTTAGGCCAGAGTCTTCACTCACTCACTCACTCTTCATTGTTCAGGTAGAGCTTTATTAAGGGAAAAATAGAAACTAAAGGTGAGATTAGTAGTTTGGGACAAAACGCACACATATCTGTCCTATCCATATATGACAGTGATGGCAAAGCTTTTAGAGCTATCAATGACACAAACAGCCCCCTAGGGCATGTGTGCCATAGTTTTCTACCACTAATACATGACATATGCACATATATGTATATTTGCTCAGAGAATATACATGAATACAGTGTGTGTGTGTGTGTGTGTGTGTGTGTGTGTGTGTGTGTACACTGGACCTATGGAGAATGCCTTCAAGAAGCTGCACAAAAGCTGACAGAATTTTCTATATGTGAGACATTTAGGGAGATGGGGCAGAAGAGAGAAGAGAACTTTTCACCAAACACTATCTACTTTAAATTTTGAATCGTTAAAGGGAGAAGACTCAGAAAGAAAATATTTCCTAAGCTTTTTTCTATGAAAGCTGCTCACCCACTAGAGTCCCTGTTTGGGTTGGAATATTGGTTCATAAATATGTGTGGTGCTCTGGTCATTTTTAAGACTCTGCTGAGATCTGTAGACCCATTCTGCTGGCAGGGGGGGGTGGGTGGGAGGG
>PVIR01043019.1:0-11731 GCA_004026965.1 Petromus typicus | reverse complement strand
GGAAATGGTTCCTACCTGCTCCCATGTTGCTAAATTAGTTGTCCCCTCCTTGGGGAAAGATGGAACATATTTTTCTATACCTTTTAGCAATTTTATCACATCTTTTTTTGGTATTAAATATGCTGCTTGCTTTATCAGCGACTTAAGCAATTTGACAAATTTACACTGATCTGATGACAGAGATTGACCCATGTTTTTAACTCAGCAGAGATAGATTACTCCCAGCTGAACACACTTACCAGTAATGTCCCATGTCCACATCCAGAATTGTCCTGGGAGATCCGTGTGCTGTCTCTTGTACTCCGAGTTTGTCTCACAGGCGAATTTATCAGTAGATCCGATTTAAATCCACGTTGGGCACCAAATGTAGTAAACAGGGGAAGGGAATGTAACTAGAACTTTTGCATTAAGTTCTAGTCTCCTGTGAGTTCACGGCACACGGTGAAATAATTAATTATATATTAATTAATAATTAGGCAGAAATGAGACTTAGAGAAAACTGAGCTTGGGTTGGACCCTAGCCTACCACACCTTTTATTGTCTACAGTCCAAAATACCCGAAAGGCAGGGCCACACCAACAATAGTCCTGGAGAAGTTATGTAGATGAGGATTCCTCAGGGCAAGGCAGATGTCAGCAATAGTCCTTGAGAAGGAGGAGATCCGGTGCAGTTCTGCCCTGAAGCATCACAGCATGTGGGACCATTGAGTCCCTGTTGCTACCAGAGATGAAGACAAGGGTCAAGTCCAAAGTCCATCTGCAGGCAGGAGGGCCTGGTCAATTTTGACCTTGCAATTCCCAAACAGGGTGGTTCCCAACAATGATGACTACAGTTAATAACTGTGCACATGAGGGTGGCTGAGACGGCAAACCTAACTGAACATAAAATCATAAACCATAAAAATCATAAACGTCTGAGGTAATGCATATACCAATTAGCTGAATTTAACCTTCCTACAGTGTAAACATACTTTAGAACATCACCTTGTACAAAATATGAATTAACACTAGTCATTTAAAATAATTTTTAAAGCATAAATTTTAAAAATAAAGAATTCAAGGTCCGAGGAGTTAGCTCAGTGGTTCCAGCACCTGTCTTGCAAGTGCAAGGGCTGGGGTTCGATTCCTTGGTAACCACATACTATACTGGGCATGGAGACTCACACCCAGCAGCAATCAGTACTACATACCACAGTGCCGGGCGTGGTGGCTTACGCCTATAATCCCAGCACTCAGGAGGCAGAGGCAGGAAGATTGCTGTGATGTGAACTGGAGGCTGAGCTCAGGGCCAGCCTGAACTACAAAGTGAGACTCTGTCTCCAAAAAAAAAAAAATTCGAAAAAACCATTATGACTAGGAAATTTTTATTTTAGATAGTAAATGATAGCAAGGGATTATTGTTAATCTCCCATGTAAAAGTAAAATTAGGATCATGCAAGAAAAACAATAGTTTTGAGCTGTGTAAAAATAGAATTACAGAAAGTCTCAGATTTATTTTAAAATAAAAATTTACAAGGCAGTGGATTTAGCTCAGGCAATGGAGTGCTTCCCTAGCACACATGACACCCTGGTTTCAACCACCAATACCACCAAAAACAGACATGTAAAATAAAAAGTTATGATAGTGGATCTAAATGATAGATATAAAGAGATTGGCCATGGTGGTGTACCTATTTTTAATCATATTTAAAACAAAAAATTATAATACTTTTTTTCATTGCACAGAGACATAAATGTCCATGAATGCTCTGCCTCTAAAAGAGCACTAGAAACAAAGGTGATGATCTCTATTAATTTCACTGCGACGATCTCACCTGGATAAAGAAACTGAACATCGTGCCACAGGAACAGATAGGAGAGCTCCTGCTTCAGAGAGAAAGTTCCCAGTGTACCTCATCGTTGAGAAAGAGAACATCTTGGAAAGCCCAGCAAGCAATGGCTTGTTTCCCCCAGAGAGTATCCTCACCACCCCCAGCGCACGAGTATATTCCTCGGTGTTGTTTTCACTTGTACTGAGCCTCGGGAGAGATAACTCTTCCCACCTCCAGTAACAAGGGTCTTCTTTCCCTCCCACCTCCGTGTGCAAGGGGAGCACAGAGGTGTTCAGATGATGACCCGCTCTTAATGTGCTTCTGCTTGTGAGACCCGCTTTCTTTCCTTAACGCCATCTGCCTCTGCCTGAAGAGGAGTTACTCTACCGCTGGACAGACCCACTGTGAAGGGGGTGTTTGAGGGCACACAGTTCTGGGGCTCCCCCCTCCTGAAGCTGTGACACAGAGAGGGCCGAAGGGACAGGTGGATGGACACACAGACAGCACAAAGCCCAGCTGCCTTGCAAATCCAGCTGTGTACATACTGCTCATTTCCAAATTCTCTTCATCCTCTTAAGCTGGAATTGAAATGTACATGTTTCTGTTCTCTGAGCTTTGCTCTGTGTGAGGGAGGAGGTGTCTTGCGCTTAGTAGAAGTGAATAAATATAGGACAGCACAGAATTGTGACTGCCTGGGCTGATGGGCAAAGCGCTCTTACAAGGAACTGTTCTGTAGTCTCACAGACGTCTTTTTATGTATAATTTCTCACTAGTAAAATTGTAGAAGAGGTTAAAAAAAGACCTTAGCAATGTTATCTTCCTATTCAGAGTCAGCGAGAAGACTAAGAAGCTGGCAGATGGCGACCTTCCATGGCCTTCTAGTCTAACATGTGATTTGCAATTAAATGCACTTTTATCTATCGTCTGGACAGCACAACTGTCATGCTCTCCAGATTTTATGATGTTTCCATTGTGTTGCTAATTTGTTGAGATGGCTTCTGGGTAATTGTGTATTGCTTTAGTTACTCACTTTCGAGGATTATAAAGTAATAATAGCCCTGTGTTT
Source organism: Petromus typicus (assembly GCA_004026965.1). NCBI lineage: Eukaryota > Metazoa > Chordata > Mammalia > Rodentia > Petromuridae > Petromus > Petromus typicus. The sequence continues at coordinate 8,855 of PVIR01043019.1, read as the reverse complement.
TGGTGGGTGGTTGACTGATGTCTCCATGGCAATGGCCACTCCTTGAAGTGAAGCTTTACTGTATATAAATGCATCCGCATGTTGCTTATTGATGTTATGGCTGGAGATTTTTCTCCCACATTGCTGAGAGGTTGGTGCTGACATCACCTCAGGAATTTTTATCGTACTGGGGGGGGGGTAAGACAATGACAAATATTTTTACTTCCTATTTCTCCCGTCCTTAGACCGTTCCATATGAAATGTTCGGAAGTGCACTCCTGTGAGTGATGGGGAAGCCCCGGGAAGGTTTTAAGCAGAGGATACATGAGCCAATTCTAAAAACTGGGTCTTGTGCCACCACAGGAGGAATTCATGCTGGTTTCTTAGCTCTCAGCAGTCACCTCTATTTTAATAGAGAATTACACATCTATCTCCTTCTGGTCTAGGTCAGCGGGTTACCAGCCCCAGATCTAAGCTGGCAGCTAGACGGAAAGCCAATCCGCCCTGACAGCGCCCACAAGATGCTGGTCCGTGAAAATGGGGTGCACTCTCTGATCATAGAGCCAGTCATGTCCCGAGACGCTGGCATCTACACGTGCATAGCCACCAACCGGGCGGGACAGAACTCCTTCAGCCTGGAGCTGGTGGTCGCCGGTAAGCCCCTTGGGGAGCTTTTCTGTGCTGCGCTGAGGGTCAGATTACGTGTGCAGATGAACTGTGCATCACTTAACCAACACGGAAAACAAACCACACCCTCTCATTAGAGTCACCAGAGGACAAATTATAAGGCTTAGCAAATCAGAAACATGAATTCTTTTTACTTCAGCATAGATACTCTTATGGGTCCTTCCTTTCTCTGACTAAACTTACCAAGAGGAAAAGGATTTTAGCAGCTTTTGCAGGTTATATGAATCCTAGTGTATGTGATGGGCCTCAGTGTGTCAGGGAAAAAAAATCACAGCAGCATGGGCTCAAATACTGCAGAATATGCATGTACACCAGGTGCATACGCAGACCTCGTTTTTAACAGAATGAGCAATGGCTTCAAAATTCAAAGTCTTAAAGCACCCAGTGTCACCCTCAAATGGAGACAGGCTTGTAGTTAAATGTTGTAAGTGGTATCAGATGAGTGATGTTGTAGAAAGTCTTATCCTTTGAGAAGCCTAAAAGGAAAATATATTTATGGAAAGATTTTAATCATCCTTAGGAGTTGGACATAAGTGGAGATCTTGATGATCTCTTTTGTTAAAGGAGCATAACAAAATGTTTATTTCTTATACCTCTCTGTATTACAAAGTGTTTCCTACCTGTTATCTCGGCCAGTCCTCAAGAGTTCCCTAAGGAATAAACAAAACAAATCTCTGACTTTTCCAAAATCACATTTAATAAGCTCAGGGTTAGATTCAGAATTTTCTGTTGGCCCCTCATGCTCTTCCAAATGTACTGTCAGCCCCTAAACTTTTTCCAGGAATGGAGTGGTACTGAAAATAACATCCATGAGGTCCTGGCTGAAATCCTGGATGATGATTCTCAGAATGGCACCGGGACATTTTTCCGCACAAAAATGTATAAATTTGTGAGCTGTGGCACTAGTTTAGCCATGCTTTAAAATTCTATGCAAAGCACTCCATTTTCTCACACTGGACCTGGTTCCACTCATTCTTCTAATCTCAGACTGTTTTGAGTCTGTTAAATGAACATTTTGATCATATTTGTCTGAGGCGCCGAGAGATCCTCCGACAAACATCCCAGCATGCCTCAGCACTTCCGTCAGAAGATGGCAGTGCGGGGCAACAGGAATCAAGGTCTCTGGTATCAGAGCTCAGTTCCCATCCCCTGTCACGTCACCTTTGCTGTCTGTACAACCCTTGGCAAACAGACCTCACTGTATCCGTTTCTCCATATGAAAATGGGCACCATAATGCATCACAACACTTCCGTAAAACAATCATAAAATGTGTGTGGTATTCGGCACAACCAGCACCGGGAGCAACACTGCTCCAGAGTGGTTCACTGTGTTCTGAATATAAGCTTCTCTCATGACGCCCTTTTTAAATAGTTTATGTTCTTTTCCAAAATGAGACCCACAAAGACTATCAAGTGACTTTGCGTCCTCATTTTCCCCGAAGTAGGTCAGGTAATCAAGTAAAAGTCAGTGAAAACATAATGCTGTCATTAAACTTTCAGGTAGAATCGTTGTCCCCTGAGCACTCTTCCTCCTGGCTGCTCTGCTATGACACCTGTGTCATTCAGCCGGGCAGGCGGTGGAGAAAGACGTCAGGCTCAGATTCAGGGTCGGGAACTCTGAGGACAAGACTTAAACCTTATCTTCTCTCTCAGTTTGTTTCCAACTGACCCACGAAAAGTTTACACTGGACAGTAAAATTCATTGTTAAAAAGTCAGTTCTAAGCAGTAAAGTAAGTGACTTCTTCCTCCAAGGTAATAAAATCAAAGCTGGCTTTTATTCGAAGAGCGCAGTCGGAAGTAGGGAGACAGTTCTTCGGCAGGTGGGAAGGGACTGATGTGGGAGGGTAGGAGAGGAAGGGTCTGAAAGAACTAATGTGTCCTGTATGTACCAGCTGCCCACAAAGAATGCACTCCTCATGGGCTGCAAACATATACTAATTTTAAAAATCCGAATTGGAATCTGCAATTTATAGCTGTTTAAAGCTGCCAAACTTGGATGAAGGTGTTTCCTCTGTATGTGTCCTCCTTTCGATGCTGAGTTATGTCTTACTTAAACCAGAGGTTTTAAACCTTCAAAAACTTTAAAGCAAACATTGCCCATTGTAGCAAGGGAATCAAAGGATCAGATTCCTAGAAATACCTGTCCTTCCCGGACCACTAGGTGGCGGTGGTGGGTGAGGACTTGAGAAGCCATCAGGTACCATTCATGACTTGGGACTCTGCCGCAGTCGGTCAGACAGATGGTGAGCAGGCGTGTGGGCCAGCCAGACTTGAATTAATTGAGGAAATAAATGAACGGAATCCGCATATGAACCTCAGCTTGGTAATAGAAGCATTTAGAGAGGGACCAAGCATCTTACTACCTGAAGTGCAAGAGGCATCGCAGAGCTACCCGAGCAGTACCTCTAAAGCCTTCCGAGTTCCTTCTGTGTCTCACTGGTAGATTTCGCCCCTCTGTCCCTCAGCAGTAGACAATTCATCTCATGTCTTCTCAGCTAAGGAAGCACACAAACCTCCCGTGTTCACCGAGAAGCTGCAAAACACGGGCGTGGCTGACGGGTACCCGGTGCGGCTGGAGTGCCGCGTCTCCGGAGCGCCGCCACCCCAGATATTTTGGAAGAAAGAAAACGAGTCGCTCACACACAGCACTGACCGAGTGAGGTAAGACTCCATAATGACTCGACCTCACCCAAAACTGTGTAACCCTAAGGATATGTTTAGAAAGACATTTTTAATGTAGTGTGGAAATCAGTGTCTAAAAGCCAGGCTTTTGAGGCTATCAAAGACAAAACTCACTCTTGCCCCAAATGCAGGGTTAAGAGTTTAGAAAGAACGCACGTTGCCATGCAATGATGAAGCCCATCCTGACTTAACCTAGCGTTGACTTTGAAATGTCCACGTGGAAAGGGAACGATGCATTCATCTGTCTCAGTGGTGACAGACTGCTCAGTCGTTTTTAAAAAGGCAGATCGACTAAAAATTAAGATCCTGGCTCTGTTCAGCCCCTTGAGGTCTGCTCTTCTCCCCTATTAACCTTAATGGTGCTGACAGTCTCTCCAGCATAAGTATGACCCTATTATCTGCCACTTGCACAATTCTGTTTCTAATGACCTAATTAAAGATGATATTTCGTGTCCAAAGCCACATTTTAAACATTTAGGGCCCTAATGACTTTCCCCTTCTCTCCAGCATGCACCAGGATAACTACGGCTACGTCTGTCTGCTCATTCAGGGAGCTACCAAGGACGACGCTGGGTGGTACACAGTGTCCGCCAAGAACGAGGCGGGCATCGTGTCCTGCACCGCCAGGCTGGATGTTTACAGTGAGTGCCACCTCGTCACGTTTCCTTTCTGATGAGGAGACATTACACAGCAAGTCACATCTCTCTCACCTGATAAACAGCGAGAGAATTTTACTTACCCAGAGACTCATGTTCTTTTTCTCTTTCTGTTTATAGTTTCTCGACACTAATAGTGAAAGTCCACCAGGAGAACAGATTCCCAAGTATCATTCAGGAGTTCTGACTTCTTAGCAAGATGTGCATGTCGGTCTGTCACGTGGGCTAGTCAGTGTGGCTCCTTCCTCCGCATCCTTGGGGGTTAACTGTAGACAAAGGCAGAGGCGTTGCTCACGTTTCCTCTCATGGTGTTCGGCATGTGACTGTCTAACGTCTCTCACCATGTCCCCATCCTGCCAGTGTCCTCGTGCGCTTTGACTGTGTGTATTACTGATACTGGAGTGTTCCTTTGTGGTTTAGTGCTTTTCTCATTAATGTATCTTAGGCATCTCAGCAATAGATGTTTTGTGTATGTATATTTTTGTACATTTATCCTATTTTTTAATGTTGCGACTGAATTTCTAAACTTGTAAAGCAGTGTTACATGACCCATTGATAGAGGAAAACCTACCACAAAATGATGAAGAACAGATTTCAGATTTTACCTCTTGAAGGAAAGATACCTCTGAGAGGTTCTTTAATAAGCGGCTGGCCTCAACCCTCCCTACTGCCCATTCTTTTCAATTTTTTAATGCTAAGACATCCATCCAGAATTCCCGTTGTACTATATGTACTACCAAAGTGAGCACCAGGAATCCTAGCTACTATAAGTGCTAAAGAAAAAAATTTTTTAAAGAGGAGTAAAAATTAGGAAGCTTATGAATGATTTGAAAAGATTCTCAGTGCTGCGATATTGCTTACGATGAAAATGAATCACACTTGGTCTCTATTACCCTTCCTGACAATCCACCGCTCTGCATAGACAGAAAATCAGGACCATGAGTAAAATGAAAAAGTATCCCTGCATTTTCTGTCTCTACCCTGGTTATCTTCAGCCCTCACAAAGAATATGTACCTGGTATCTATCAAAATAGTCTGTATTTACTTAAAACATCTATGGATCTCCAAGTATATGCCTGTTAATGATCTTAAATTGCTTCTTTCCTTTGTAGCCCAGTGGCATCAGCAGCCACAGACCACCAAGCCAAAAAAAGTGCGGCCCTCGGCCAGTCGCTATGCAGCACTTTCGGACCAGGGACTAGACATCAGAGCGGCGTTCCAGCCTGAAGCCAGCCCGTCTCACCTGACACTGAACGCGGGCTTGGTAGAAAGTGAGGACTTGTAAGCCAGTGTTCTTCAAAAGCTGCAACACCGAAACAGCCATTGCCTTGACCAACAGACTTCTCTGTCCCATTATGTAAAAGGCAGAAATATACTTTGACTTATAAGAAATAAAAAAACACCAAAATGATATTTTTCTTACTTGTTATACCAAACTTAGAGTTTAAGTAGGTAGGTGATGCTCATAAAAATGTACACATTGCACATGAAATTTACATTTATTGTCCAATTTAAAATTTTTGGAATTGCTGTGATTAAAGTGGTCTGAAATGCCAAAATGTTAAAGGAAATCAAAGGTAACCACAATTTACATTATGTACAAGTGCCTTCAGACACAAGCTATAAGTGCTGTGTAGCACAATAGTGTGAAATGTTCAACACGTTGCTACAAGGATTCGAAAGCACAGTGTATTCAAACAGCTACAACGGATCAAGTGCAATATTTGAGGATGGAAAAGGAAGAGAAGATGACAAAGAAATCCAAGTAAATGCCTTGTCTTTGCAAATTCTTTTATATTAAATCATAAAGAAGCAACTACTTGCCTTCAATTTTATTCATATCAGAAGTCTTCCAACAAGGATAATACCTTAGTTCTTAATCTTTTTTTTCTGTTGCATAGTATTTTCATACCACCTTGGTAGAAAGCTTATTTACAGCCCATATTGAAAGGCTAATTTAAATCTAAATAATGTAAAGTTTTCTGAAGAAAGCAAAATATATTATAGTCCATTCCACAAAATGTATCTAAACAAACCAAACGACCAAGGTGTACAGTATTTGGAAGAAACAGGTTTGGAATGAGTAGGGAGGAGAAGGAAGAACAACTCTACCAGCACAGTTACACCGTGCTCATTTAGCTGCAAGTAGAAAGGGCAGGAGAGGTGGCAAAGGCCAGGCTCTTCTTTGGTTTTCTTGAAAATTAATCTTAAAAGAGTAGGTTGGAAAAAATAAACACTGCCATTTAAAAGTCAAGAACTCTACGGCCATCCTGAAATTGGGAGCACACAGGCTATGGAGATGTCAGTGTACCTGGAGTTTGTGTGGTATTGAAGATTTTAGATGTGTAGAGCAAGTTGAAAATGGATTGAGACTGCAAGAGTGGCATGAACGAGGAATGGCCTGTAGGAGTGAGTCGCCTGGAGAGAAACGGAGACTTAAAGAAAGACAAAAACATGTCTGTGGTATAATATACTTTTTCCATTGGCACTAAGATACAGAGAATGGAAAGTAGTTCACTTCCCTGCTGCCGTGAAACACTGTCTTAAGAAGGTGCTAGGTTCTGAGTCTTTTCTAAGGCTTCTCTGCGAAGACCACTTTTTGAATGCGTCTGATTCTGCATCTGCTAGAATGAACTGATTCTGACCAGACTTGATGGTTTTAAGTCGGAACCAATAAAATTTTTCAATGAAGAAAAAATAATGTGGCCTGACAGTAGAAAACATGAGGTTTTAATGGTACTCTGCTATGAAAAGAAAAACACTGTGCCCCTTAGCAAAACGCATATATCTTTCTTTATTTATAATAAAAGTGTTGAACTCTCTTAGCTCAGTTACTCAATTCAAACATAGTATTTTTAAAATAATTTTATATCTGTATACCACCCCATATATTTCATATTACTGCTTCACCTGTACAGCTTTCTACTACTTTGTAAGGACACCAACCAACCATGTTTTTTGAATAAAGAGCACGGGTGGCAGATTATTCTCCACAGTGTGGCGCAAGTTCTCTGACCACACTCACATGCATTGCTAATGTGGAGTTGAAAGTAACAAACAGTCTCGTGGGCCTGCCTGTAGTGTAGAATTATGGCTTATGTCATAGCTAACTTGCCAAATTTCTCTGAATGTGACTTTTTTTGCTAATTTGCTGGGTTGGGGATTAACTAGTATTATTTTGCCACCTTTTATGTTGTATTTATAAAGAAAAAGTACTATCATACTACTTTGGATTGTTGTGCTGGTGTAATGTGGATTTAACATCAATAAATATTTAACAAATAATAGTTGTAATCTATGAAGCAAAATATTCAGTTGTTTTAGTTTCGATTACTGATGTCATACATTAATTAGCAAATACATAGAGGTTTCAAGTTTCACTTGATAGTTCTGTGAGTCACAAATTCAAGTATAACATGGCTAGGTTCTCTGTTTAAAACAAAGCCAAAATCATTGTGTCCCTTGGCTCCATTCTTCTTGGGTGCTCAAGATTCCTCTTTAAGTTCATCTGATTGACAAAATTTACCTCACTGTACCTAAGGAGGCCTCGTTAGTGCTCTCAGCTCGCCCGAACTACTCATTCCTGGCCACAGAGCACATTCCATCTCCAAAGCCAGCAGTGAGGACCTCACCCAAGGCAGACCCTCCTCACTTTGATTCTTTTATCAAAGGCCCAGTCCTTTGTCAAGACATACCTGATGAGGCCAGGCACATTCAGTTTATCTCCCTTTCCTAAAGTCACAAAATTTGGGACCTCATTTGTATCTGCAACATGCCTTCAAAGTATCACCTAGATTTGTGTTTGAATGGTTGACTAAGAAAGAGTGTTCAATAATGGTGTGAGCTACTGAGTCATCCTAGAATTTTTTCCACCACATCAGTTTACTAAATTAAACATGAGAATACATGAACTTATCAATGCCATGACATAGAAGAGTATATAAAGCACAGCAAGAAGATAGAAATTTAAAATGAGGAATAATGAAAATGATAATGGCCTTAATAGAACAAAGAATTCAGCTATACATGTGCACAGTTTCTAGGTAACTACAACAGATGTACAGTACATTAAACCCTAGGATTTCCTGCCACTGGAAAAATAACAGGAAGCATGATGGGAAAAATCTGGTCACTTACATAATGCACAGCCTGCACAAAGCAAAAATGTTTTATCTTTTACATAAGTTCTATGATGAGCTTTGAGGATACATTTGAATTAGACCTGAATTGTGTATTTCACACTGTCCTATACTCTATGATTTCTTCCTCCCTGTAAAGTTTACAAAATGCATTATATATGTAATGCTAACTTTATCCTTGATTTTGAGATTGAGCTCAGGGCCAGCCTGAACCACAAAGCGGGACCCTGTCTCAAAAAACCTGAAAAAAAAAAAAAAAAAAAAAAGAAAGTGAGATAAAATTAATACTTCTTTCTTGAGGTTACTGTTGAGATTACAGAAGATAACAATGTACCTTAACTTGGTACCTACAACATACTGAAAGCTCAAATGTTGACATATTATTTTAATAGTTTGAAAACTAAAATAGTTCAGTAAATTTATTTCAATTATAAAATCTACACAATCAATAAAACTGGATGAATGGTAAAATTTGTGAGCCTGGATGGAAATAAAATTAACTGAAATTTAAAAGTGACTTATGAAGCATTTGTGAAGCAACGAAACCCAACTGTATAGAAGTGCCTTCAGCTGTTCCAGTAGAAATCAATACTCCAAATATCTTAAAATCCCATCTTTATTCTGCACTGCTTCAAATTTATGGCAGTTACCAATAGATGTGATTTGGAAGTATATGTTTTATATCATAAATCTGACTTTAAAATATTTTGA
>PVIR01043018.1:0-11955 GCA_004026965.1 Petromus typicus | reverse complement strand
AAAAAACCTCCCAAAACTATATGATAGTTCTGGAGAAATTTAAATGAATATTCCTAAATATTCCTCTTGTCTGTGTCTAAAATGTTCTTATCTGAAATTTGTAAGAGATATTTTTGTTATTTTAAAAATTCCTGCTGCTAGTGTTCATCTTATATCAATAAATTGCTCTTAAGAACTTAAAAGAATTTAAAACTAACGTGAATATATTTTCAGACAAGATCAAGTGCATTCAGGGTGGTATGGGTGTAGACACAAGTATATTTTCTTTCTTTCTTATTTTTTTTTTTTAGGTTTTTTGAGACAGGGTCTCGCTTTGTGGTTCAGGCTGGCCCTGAGCTCAGCCTCCAACTCACATCACAGCAATCCTCCTGCCTCTGCCTCCCAAGTGCTGGGATTACAGGCGTGAGCCACCACGCTCGGCACTGTGGTATGTGGTACTGGTTGCTGCTGGGTGTGAGTCTCCACACCTAGTATGGTATGTGGTTACCGAGGATTGAACCCAGGTCCTTGCACTTGCAAGACAGGCGCCAGAACCACTGAGCTAACTCCCCGGCCCCACAAGTATATTTTCAAAGAGAGCGATAGTCTTGGCTTTGCTGCTAGTGAGCTATATAGCTGGTTCTTGGGAAAGTTCTATTTCTCTGAATTTCAGTATTCTTATCTTCAAAGTAAGGACCTGGATTTTACAGTCACTTCAGGTCCAGGCTAAATCTAATAATCTATAATTGTTTTTAAAATACAAGTTTGGTAAATCCTGTATTGATGATAAATAGAATAATCTAAATCATAAAAACCTTTACAAAGGAATATTCAGCCTGGGTGGGGAGTTAGGCAATTTAGAGTTGTTAAATCAAGAAAAAAATGACAAAACAATGACATTTACCCCAGAGTCTGTTAATTCTGATTATGTAATGTTAACTGTGCTAGATTTTTTTTTACTATCCAGAAATATGTCCCATAGTTAAAGCATGGGCCAAAAAACACAAAAACGCTATTCATTCTCTGAGGGACTAGAGAGAGAACCACACAGCAAGGGGTATTTTCATTGTGTCTGGTGATGGTGCCTCGTGTTTGGCTCGGAGGGCCTCCCACGTCTGTCTACCTAAGGGCCCAGCTGGGAAGTGTCAGACACAGTTGCTTGGACCAGTAGATGTCCCTGTCTGGTCTGTGATGCTTTTCTCATCATGGATCTCACACCCTGCTTATCTGCAGTCGTTTCGTACTTCTTCACATTGATGAAACTGAGTAAGATTTACTTTCCCATCTACTCTGTGCAGGGACTGGGAAACAGTAACAGTTTCTTGATCCTAGGGGCCTGCAGTCTAGTAGGTAAAATAGATGTATAGACAAATTGTATAGTGGTTTTGCATGTCTTAAAATGAGCTGTACTACTGGGACCCACAGGATGAGTTGGGTGACATTCTTTGTATGACTTAAAGGTCATGAGAGGTGGGGCTGAGTGAGGTTTTTGAAAGACAGGTTAGAATTTCCCAGGCACCAAACCTGGTGCTGGGCTGGGGTAGGGGTGCTGTTTCTTTGATGCTTGCTTTTTTATGAGACAGGGTCTCATTTTACAGTTCAAGCTGGCTCTGAACTCACTATGTAGCCCAGACCAGCCTTGAACTCACAGCAGTTCTCCTCTGCCTCCTAAGTGCTGAAATTACAGGTGTGAGCCACCACACATGGTACTGTAGTGTGTGATACTGATTGCTGGTGGGCATGAGTCCACCCTGGCATTGTTATATGGAATTACTGGGGATTGAACTTGGGACCTTGCACTTGCAAGGCAGATGCCAGAACCACTGAGCTAAATTCCCTGCCCAGGGGTGCTGTTTCTGAGGCTCTCTGCAGGCCTGGGGTTGCAGTGAGAAGCTCCCAACTACCTGATTGTTAAAGAAGGAGGATAATGATGTGGGAGCTGTCAGAAGAGAGTACTAGATCTTGAGAACCCTGACTGCAACTATGTGGAACCCTTAAAGGATTTTACTCAGAGGACTTTCAAAGCCCTGTAAATGCACTTGCTATTTAGTAACATCCTTTATTCCAAACTCTCTGAAGAGGAGGCATCCTTTCTTTTCTGTTTTACAGCCCTCTGTGTGATAGATTCTTGGATCGTATCAACCTACATTGCAGGTGAAGTAGAAAGGGTAGAGCCAGAGTTTATTTTATCCCATTTTTGTGTCATGCTGTGATCTTCTCAGGGTTCTACTCTAAATGGTTGTGATGACACACCCCCATCTTGCAACCTTTCTTGGCGACTGGGCTCTTACATGGTGAAGGAATCCTAGTGAGACAGGGCTTGGGGATCAGAAGGTGAGCCCTTCCAGGGGTGCCGGCTGCTGTCTTGTTCGTACTAACTAGTCTCTCCTCTCTTTCTTCAGCAGGGAGGGTGTGTATGAAATCAGCCTGTCACCTACGGGCATCTCTAGGTAAGTGAAGCCTCAGCAGAAGGTGACTGTAAGTGTCATAGAGTTGGCTGCTGTCTTACGTGAAATAGGTCATTTCTTTAAAATCTTATGGAATGAAGGTCTGGGACTCTTTCTGGCACTGAATAATTTCACTGTCTTTTTGTCAGATACAGTGACTAGATTGAGTCCTTTATCCTGGAGAATGTAATAACTTCATATTAGAGTTGATCTTTCCTTAACTTTTATACTATGAATGCTGCACTGTGTTGTTATTTTGCATTTTTAGCACTGCATTAGGGCAGAGTTCAGTAAAGTTGTAGCATATCTTAGGCTGTAGCCATTTCTAAAACCTCACCTTACTACATGAGTCTACTGTCACTATCAAGTAATGAGACGTTTAAGATCAGTATATTAGAACTTAAAACATATCAAATCAGTTGCTTAAAACAAGGCTTCCTGAAGCCTTTTTGGGGATGGTTGAACCCAGAGCCTTTGCAGTGAGCTTCATCCCACTCCACCACACATACTTCTGTTGTTGGAGGTGTTTTGAGCAGGTCTCACTGAGTTTTGCCCAGGCAGGGCTTGAACTTGCAGTCTTCTGGCCTCAGCTCCACATAGTGCTGGTAAGGCTTTGTAAAGACCATTGGTGGTACTATTGCTGTCACCTTTTTTGGAATCTCCCCTTAAAACAGAGTTGCATTATTTTGGTCATGCCTCATTGTTCACGGGGTCTGGTGTCGAGAGCTTTGGCTCCCTCAGGAAATCAAATGCATCTTCAAAGTGAAGATTTGCTGCCAGCATGGCTGTCTGAGGGCATATCTGGGGATTTTCAGAGCACGTCCTAAGAAAGCCGTCTAGAATGGCTTGGAGCTAAATCGGCCTTGCTAGAATAAGCAGAACCTCTGCTGTGGAGAAGAACCCTCTTGCGGATGTGTTTGTTTTGATATAGTCATAATGATCTGTTGTTCTCTGGGATTGTCATAGTTGCCAAGGACTAACGGTTGTTAAAACTTATTATTATTATTATTCTCTTTATTCTGCAAGTACTTTATTAGATAGATGTCCTCTTTGGGTCACAGATGGGAAGAACAAAGGTTTAGGGACGTTAACCAACTAGCTGCACCCTGAGAGTAATTTCTGCCCATTAGGTTCTTGGTAGAACTGCAAATTCTTTCTTCTTTTACTGTTCACTTGCTCGAGTAGGATTTGGGCCACAGTCTGTGAAGCTCTGATGCATTCTCTGTCCATTACTGCTTCTTTGTCTTAATGTGGAAGAACTTGGCTTTGACTTTACACCTGGACCATCGTAACCTGGGTGATGTTGAGTTCTGTTGCTTTGGGAGGTAGAAAGAGGATTTCATTGGCCCACTAGAGGAAGGGTCCAGGTGAACATGCTCTGCTAGAAGTTAAGAGTCTAAGCAGTGATGGCGAAGCTTTTAAGCTCTCATTGATACAGACAGTCCACTGTGGCCCATGTGCCATGGATTCACCACCACTGGTCTGACCCATCCTTTCTGTGGTCCTTAGTCAGTGTTTCTTTCTGCATCAAGGGTGCGTTTGTGTCCTGGCTTTGTTGACTCAAAGGAAGCTGACTGGGTGTTGGAACAACTGTGTCGGGATGTTCCTTGGAAACAGCGGACGGGCATCAGAGAGGGTAAGGACTCGCTGAGGCTGCAGTGGCTGCTGCCCCAACTCCCTCTCGGAACACCTGCTGTTCCCACCGTGTGTTCTCACCACATCCAGTGCTCATGAGGGTTCAGGAACCCAGAAGGAGCTGGACTGTCTGTCCTGTGTTGCTTGTTTCTTTACTGCATCTGCTGCATCCAGTGATACCCGCTTCCCTGTTCTAGAAGCTTCCAGAACTTACTTTTTTTCTGACACTGTTTGGCATACATTCTGTTGCAGTCCTTTTTACTGACTTTTGATTCTGATCTTACTTTCATCAGAAGAATCTGCTTTCCTTTAGTTTCAGTGTCCACGTGCCTGAGCTTGTAAAGGTGAAACATTTACTGCTCTTTCGGTGGATGTCTGGGAGCCAGCAGGGCCTGGTATTCCATGGGTGGACACTAGGGGGCGTCTGGACTCCAGTTTAGAATTTTCTTCCTGTCCTGTTTTTTATAGAAAGAGGCAGTGTGTGGTGGCTTCATTTTTGTTCCTCATCAGTGAAAGAATCAGCTTTTTCAGGGAACCATCCCAACTCCCAACAGTTCCACATTGGGGTCTTCATTACATCCCTTGTGTTCTCAGAGTAATTGTTCTCTCAAAGTAATTTTTCATTTTAAGCACATTTCCATTGAGTAGCTCATCCCTGTAATCTTTGGTTTTCTTACCTTTACAATTGAGCTAATAAATACCTGTCTTTTAAGGTTGCTGTGGTAATTAAATGAATAATCCATGATAAGTGCTTACCGAATGCCTAGCAAGCCTTCAAAGAAGGTTAGCCACTCTTTTTTTTTCCTCTTTTGGTGCTGGACCCTGAACCCAGGGCCTTGTGTATGTGAAGGACACTGTACCCCTGAGCTACATCCCCAGTGCTGCTTTTTATTATTATTCCTGACCTTGTGACTGGTCATGGGAAAAATAGCAGATGTGTGGGTCCCTCCCTTTCTGAATAAACTTAGAGGTCAGGAACTTCTAACTAAAAGCCACATGCTACAGTTGGTCGGAGCACTTTTTCCTTCATTTGGGATCAAAGTGGTTTCTACATTGTTGGGGACACGCTGAACAGTTTCTCTTATTCTTCACAGGGATGTTGGCGGCATACATTCCAACCTGCAGGGCCCCAGGCTCCACAGCCTGCGTTTAGAGACTTTTTTAAATGAAACAGAAATGTCACCTACTTTCTCAGAACCTTTTCCCGGGCTGTTCCTGCCTTTTCTCTTCTGCATAGGACCCTAACCATTCTGCCAGCCCAGCCCTGACCCGTGTCCTCTGTGAGGGCCGGGCCTTAGAGCAGAGCTGCTGCTCGAGTTTCCTTGTTACTGAGCCGCAGTCCGGATACGTAGGGGAGGAGAGGGTTTTTGGCTCCTGTTCTTGCCATTTCAGTCTTGGCGTGGTCAGCAGCATGGCCAAAAGGCGCAGGGAGAAGAGTAGCTGTTCATATCGTAGCATCCGGGAAGTAGAGAGCAAGGGAAGAGCCCAAGCCAGACGCCTTTCCAGGTCACTTCCCAGTGACCACCTCCTCCAGAGGGTGCCAGCTCCTAACGTTGCCTCCAGCTGTAACACCCCATAACCCAGACACCTTTCCAAAGCCCTGCCTTTGAGCACAAGAGGTTCGGGGGGCGTCCGATACAAACCAAACACTTCTCCTTCCTCTTTTTGTGTTTCTCTTGGCTTCTTAACACTGCGAGGCAGAGCTGGCTCATAGCAGGTACATTTTACAGAGCACCACACTGTCTGAGAGCCCTGTTTTTCTTTCTTAGATATAACTTATCTGCAACCAAGACTTACTGCATGGTATGGAGAACTTCCTTACACTTACTCAAGAGTCACTATGGAACCAAATCCTCACGTATGTTGAAATGCTGTCCTTGGTGCAGTTGTATAGATGACGGAAGTGTAAAGTGCTGTAAAATAACGTAAGACTTGGCAAGGGTATTTGATGGTTCTTAGTTCAAAATAGTCCTCTGGACTCAAGCATCGAGGTTTTGTGTTTACTGTCCTTGGTATCTTTCATCTATAGATGAACTCAAAGCAAGAGAAAACTGGAAGTGGAGTCCAGGATTTCAGGAACACGGAGTGTTTTTTCTGATACGTCCCTTTCCAGGCTTTTCTGGCCCTGGCCCTTTGGCACACACCCTGGTGCTTGTTTAATTGCTGTGTGGCTGCATCCTTATGGCTGGCCAGTAATGGCCAGTAAGAGGGTCAAAATGTCTCTTTCCATTTCTCAGGCTCTTTTGCTATGTGCACTCTCCTAGTCTTTTTTGTTTTTTTTTTAATTTTGCGTTCATTTTATGAATACATTTCTCAGACTTCAACTTATTACCACTTTGGCTTATTTCACTGCTCCTTTTGTTTATAGAAATTTCCATGACAGTAGACAAGGATATTTTAGTGTTCAGATGAAGCTTGTCCAGAGGATGGAGTTGAGGTCCAAGAAATAGCTCCTTGTTTAGTTGCTGGAATCTTGCCTTTGGAAAATAGTGCCATGCAAGACTTGGAAGAAAATGACATTTTGCTAGGACATTTGGAAACACAGAAATATGACATATTTTACAGCTTCTGGTAATTTAGCACAAACTACCTCTTTACTAAAATGCATAGGGATGAAACATTGCCTGGGACCACGTGGCTTTTTCATGTAAGGACGAATGCTTTGGTTCCTAGGGCTGCATTCAGTACGCATCCTAGGAAGCGTTGAGACCCTTTGCACCTAAGGTTGATTTGGAAGCAGAGAAATTGCACTCCGGCTGTTTGGCGTAGACCACTGCCGTGTTCCTGTCAGGTTAAACCTACCTTACCAGTGGTCCTAGCAGAGAGGTTGAGGACGAAGTAGGCCCCGGGGAAGTTCTTTTCCATTCATCCTTTCCCTGGGCGTGGTTGGCATTTGGGGTGGGTAAGCCTGTGGGGGCCCGTCCTGTGTGTTATAGGACGCTCAGCAGTGTCCATGGTCTCTACACAGCAGGTGCCGGTAGCACCTTCCCAGACACTGCTGACGGGACAGTTCCTGTTTTACTGTAAATGAAAGTCACACAGTTTGCTGAGTGAAGTTTCTTCTTCCTATCTTTCACTTTGGGGACATTTGACCGCTGTCCCATAGAATCTTTTTCTTTTTTCTTTCTTTCTTTTTTTTTTTTTTTAGCGGTTTTGGGGATTGAACCCAAGCCCTGCACACTGAGCCTCATCTCAGCCCTTTTTTATTTTAAGACAGTTTTTCCAAATCTTAAGCTGCCCAGGCTGGGCCTGAACTTGTCATCCTTCTACCTCAGCCTCCTAGGTCTGGAATTAGTTGTGTGCCGTCCACTTGGCAAGAATTTTTTATGGTAGGCTATTGTTCAGTAATGTAATACATACTTATTAAAACTTTAGAAACTGGGCCGGGGATTTAGCTCAGTGGTTCCCATGCCTGTCTTGCAAGCGCAAGGACCCTGGTTCGATTCCCCGGCAACCACGTACAATACTGGGTGTGGAGACTCACGCCCAGTAGCGATCAGCACCACATACCACAGTGCCGGGCGTGGTGGCTCACGCCTGTCATCCCAGCACTTGGGAGGCAGAGGCAGGAGGATTGCTGTGATGTGAGTTGGAGGCTGAGCTCAGGGCCAGCCTGAACCATAAAGCGAGACACTGTCTCAAAAAAAAAAGGAGAGGGGATGTGGCTCAGTGAGAAGACAGTGAATTAAAAACAAAAACAGAAGTTATTGCCTTGAGTTTCATATCCCATAGACCAAAATCAGGTTCAATCATAGATTTTAAAAACCTGTTTTAGTCTTTGGTAAAGATGTATCTTTTATGAATTCAATGTATAAACTACCTTATTTCTCCTTTTTCCTATGGAGGCCTCAGAAATACACAGGACCCTAAACTCTCTTTGAAGTCCTTACTTTGGGGATTTATATTGTCTCGTACTGTTCTTCAAATGTCTTTTAAGGACAGAATGTGTTCACTGAACAGAAATGACGCTGGAATTTAATTTAGACGTTCAGTTCTGAAGAATCTTTATAGCGTATTGGTTAGAGAGTCTAAATTAATCCTCTAGTTCATTATCCCCCTTTTTTTCCCCTCTCTCTGATTCGCTACCAAAAATAACTAAGAAAAGAAGTATACCCACTTAGAAACAGAACACGAGCTCGCTGTTATACCAGCGCTCAGCCCCTGGGAAGTCAGGCGAGTGCTAATTAGATTCTCAGTCGCATCGTAGAAAAGCTACCTTCCCCCTTTGCATTCCTTTCAAGTGTGTAAGTCTAGCATCTGATCTTGAGCTCCACGAAGATGAATCTAAAGCCATAAAATAAATAGGAAATGCAGCCTGCTGGCATTGTAGTTTCACTTTGGAATTTGTTCTCTCGAATGTAGTTAAATAGCATTTTTGTTTTATTGATCTATGATTTGTTGTTTTCTTTGTTTATTTTTTAAAATCCGCTTGGAAAGTGTGCTAACGCCCAGCTTGTAGTGGTGAACAATGCTCACGTGTGCTTCCCAGCAGGCTTACCTGATAGTAGCTGTGAACTGTACTTTCCTTTGTTGCCATCCATTTGCCACTACTAAACACAGAGCACAGACATTTGAGAAATTCTCAGACTTCTGAAGTGCTATCACCTATAAGGCCTGGAGTGTGTTTGGGGGGAGCGGGCACAGCCTGTTTCCATAGTGCTCTGTGACATTTTTGCTTTGTTGAGTGGCAGAAAGGTGCCAATAGCTATAACCCCTATCATGAAAGTTTTTGGGTGTCCTCAGTAGTTTTAATTGTGTGAAGTTTGAAAATGACTGTCCTGAAGTGTTTGTAAAGCACTGGAAAGAATTCTGGTTAAGGCACAGAATTCCACAAGGAGCAAAACATGCTATGCTGATGGTAGTCCCAGGTGCCCCTTAAGGTAAGAATTCATAGCTTCCCGTGTACGAGTGGCCAGGCATTTCCAAACACAAGCTGCATAAGTGAATGAGATGCTCAGTAGATGGGCTGTGGAATCAAAGTCTTCTATAGTTTATAGCCCTTACATTATTAAGAACATGTCATGATTCCCATTTGTAAGAAAAGAATATTTTTCCTCTGCAGGTTCTGTGTGTATGAAGTTCACTCAAAGAATGAAAAGTCTTTTTAAAATGCAATTCTGGGGACAGAGCAGGGACTGGGCACATAGCTTAGTGGTAGAGCACTTGACCAGCCTGTCTGAAGCCCTGGGTTCTGTCCCCAGCACCTCGGAATAAAAGCAGTTCCCCATTGAAGTTTAAGTGGGAATTGAATGGAGGGGCTTTAGTGGAAAGTTCTTTCAGGGTCAGTGCTGTGTGCTGACCACGTGAAGCCACATGTTGCCTCCCTGCTGTGCTTACCACCTCTGTAACCTAGCAGGGTGACTGCGTGGATATGTCCATGTTCTCTTCTATGAGTGGGCCATGTGTTTGCAGGAGAAAGATGAGGTGGGTAGGCAGGCCTTGTACTCTTGACATCGCTTTACCAGATTTAGTACTTTGATAAAGTGACAGTGGTTAGTGGCTTCAGAACAGAAATGGTGGGAGGGAATTAAACTACTTTCTGCCTTCTGCCCGTTGTGTTCCAAGTGGTTTGCTTCTGTCCCATTTATAGTTTGACTGGTTTTGCCCTTTCTCTCTGCCTTCATGTGGCGGCCACGCTGTGTCCCTGGTGACTGGCTCTGCTCTTCCCTGACCTGTGACCACAGTGGCATCCGGTGCTGCGCATGCTGAAGCACCGTGTTGAAGAGAACACCGGCCACACCTTTAACTCCTTACTCTGCAATCTGTACCGGACCGAGAAGGACAGTGTAGACTGGCACAGTGACAATGAACCCGCGCTGGGGAGATGGCCTGTCATTGCTTCACTGAGCTTTGGAGCCACACGCACTTTTGAGATGCGGAAGAAGCCCCCTCCTGTGAGTATTTGCTTTGTCCTCATGTTCCTTGTGCTTTTCATTATCTGTGAAGAAAGCGGAGCCCTTAAAGCTCCCATTTGTAGAAGGAGGACAGGAGTACATGTGTTGCTAATGAAGCATTTGCAGCCGATAGTGTGCCCTGCTGTGAGGTGTTGGCTTCCAAAGTGCCCATTTGTGCGTTGACTTGGCCACAGGAAATGCCTGCCCTGTGCCACAGGCTGGGGTTGCTTTCCATTAGTGGACAATCTCTACCCTCATGGAGAGATAAGCCTGTGGACAGACTAGTTAAGTCAGGCTAGAACCAGTGACTGACGCTGTGGCTGATGCTTATAGAAGGGTCACACAAGCTAGAGGGGGCACAGAGGAGAGGAACGAGGCTCAGGAAAGCCTCCAAGAGGCCTTCGTTGTAAAGTGCTCTTCACGAGAGCACAGCCACCTTTCTGTCCAGAGTCATCCTGAGCACGCATTTCTTCTTAACCTGAAAGGCAGATGGGTTGAGACCCCTTCAGAGAGGAAGCTGCAGCCAGATCAGCAGAGGGGATAGTCTGTCCACTAACTGTGTCATGGTTTTGGTTTTCATCCAGCTCTTACCTAGCTTTCAAGATGTGTGAGGTATCCTGAGGATACTAATTTGTTTACTATCTCTTTTCCCTTTGGTTTTGAGTATCAAACCCAAGGCTTCCTTGCAGAGTGCACAGTCTACCACTGAGCTACCCTCCTAACCCTAATTGTTTCAATTCAAAGCTAGAGCCTTCAGATGGCAAGGTGGCTAGTAGGAACTCCCAAGAAAAGAACAAACTTCCACAAGATCATCTTATTTCCAGAGTTGGGTCCTTCTCCAGGGAAGGCTCCCAGTTAGTCAGCGTGTGTCATTAAAGCAGACTCAGTGTGGAAGGCCAGCAGGCTGTTCTGTGCATCTGACCTAATTCAGGCCACATCATTATTACTCAGTGCTTGCGTCTGTTTTTCATCAGATACTTTGCTCTGAGAATGCAATTAGTGGACCAGACCCAGGCTGCTTCCCCAAGGCACATTTGCTTTTCCAGGCATGGTATTTTGAAATATATTGAGTTATTTTGCATATATTCCATTAAGCACTATTCCCTGGTATCATTTCTATTGATTAGGTTTCCTTTGCCTTTGTTTACCCAGAAACCTGGGTCATTGTCGTTGTTAGGGAACTGTCAGTTCCAGTGTTTTATGAAGTTAACTTGCTTTCTGAGAACTGCAGTTTTCCCAAGGCCAGTGGCAGGCAGCCTGCTCCTGTGGCCAGGAGTACAACCTGGGAGTCAGACCACCCAACCTTTGCTCTGTTATTTTTAAGCATGGTGCTCTCATGCATGGGTACCCATTCATTAAACCCCAAGTCCGCACATGTGCAGAATTCATCTTGCCCTTAAAGACTCCGGCTTTATGAATTGCTGAGAGACATCGTGTGTCTTGTTATTTATACTCAGACATCTTCTCAAGCCAGCATGTGGAACATCTGCTCACTGCCAGGCGTAGTTGTGGAGCTGTGGCAGCAGCAGTGGTGAGAGAGCCGAAACCCCCTTTCTCCTGGAACCTATCTAACTCATGAGGTGCTGCAGCTTCTTCCCGAGTTTCCTTTCGAGTGTTCTGATTGGTGCACACCTGTAGAATATGTTGTCTTGGGTACAGTCTTGCTCTTTAGTTTTTCACAGTTATTTTATTTGTTGTGAAGTATTTAAGTCTTAAACAGTTTCTTTACATACCATCACCCCTTCTGGAAAAAAGATATGGGGGCCTATTTATAGCTTAAAATTCCCAAAGTATGTTTTCTGGCTAGTTTTACCGTACCAGCAATTTCCAACTGCTAAACATAAACAGTTTCTGTTGCCCAGAAATACCCTATTCTTACCCCCTCCAGGAAGCAGAAGCTCTTCATTTGCTCATATAAAAACCCAGGTATGGGGCCGGGGAGTTAGCTCAGTGGTCCCGGCGCCTGTCTCGCAAGCGCAAGGACCTGGGTTCGATTCCCC
>PVIR01043017.1:0-11969 GCA_004026965.1 Petromus typicus | reverse complement strand
GAGGAATCATGCCTGTATTGAATGTGTAGAGTTTTTTCTTGTAGTGATTCCTTAAACATCACAATAAAACAAATATTTACACAGTGCTTACGCTGCGTTAGGAATTAGAAGTAATCTAGGAACAGTGTAAAGTGTGTGGAAGGATTGTGTGGGCAATGTGCAAACAGTGCACTGTTTTATCTCAAGGACTTAAGAGTCCCTGAATTTTAGTATCTGAGCGTGTAGTCTTGGAAGCAATCCTCGATGATCAGTGACTACATTACAAGAAACATAAAGTGGAGTAAATTGATAAATATTGATAGGACATGGATAGGGTGGTCAGGGAAGGTCCCTCTGAGGACATAACTTTGGACTGAGCTAGATGACAGCAAGCATTAAAGAAGGCAAAAATCAGGGGCAGCAGGTCTTTACAAAAGAGAGAGAACGCGATCCTGCTGGAGAGGAGTGATCTGGGGTGAGTGTGGGCAGAGGTAAAGCTGAGAGGGAGCCTTTTCACAAAAAAACAGACAAGCCTGTGAGGAGGAACTTGGATTTTATTTGGAGTGAGCTGGAGGACACTAAGTGCTGACAGATTCGATCTAATTTAGGCTTTTAAAACATTACCCTTGCTGCTGGAGGGAAGTGAAGCAGATTTCTGCTTCATCTTGGCACTATTTCACTGAACGCAAGTTGTAGTTCATTAGTAGGTAGTGAAATCAGTTAAAGTTTATTAGCACTTTTAAAAGAAACAGCCTAAACCAGAACAGGATAGAAATAAACTGAAAAAAGATGGAGTGCATGGGGTTCTGTAAGACTAAGTACTGTTTGCTTCGTGACAGTGTCATTAAAAATATCTTTGTAGGGGGCCGGGGATTTAGCTCAGTGGTTCCGGCGCCTGTCTTGCAAGTGGAAGGACCCGGGTTCGATCCCCAGTTACCACATATAGTCCTGGGTGTGGAGACTCCTGCCTAGCAGCAATCAGTACCACATACCACAGTGCCAGGTGTGGTTGCTCACTCCTATAATTCCAGCACTTGGGAGCACTCGGGAGGCAGAGGCAGGAGAATTGCTGTGATGTGAGTTGGAGGCTGAGCTCAGGGCCAGCCTGAACTGCAAAGCGAGACCCTGTCTCAAAAAAAAAAAAAAAAAACTTTGTACACGTGTACAAGAAAAACAAAGCAAACATTGTACTGGAGATCTTGGCCACAAAATCCTGAAAGCCACTGGATTAGAAAGTACACTCTGAGTTCACCAACTGCTTGAGTAGCCAACGCCAGACAAAGGTGACTCACAGAAGGAGTTAGTGGCCTGGAATCCTGCATGAGTCTAAGGGTCCAAGAGACCTCTGAGAAGTTGTTTTAGGAAGACCAGTGAGAAAACCAGAGGAATCAGGAGGGTAAAGAAGAGCTGGAGCTAGCAGGGGCTTTACAGATCTGAGGCTTCCAAGCAGCATCAGTTTCCTCACAGGCTTTGCTCTGTTTTACAAAGACCCGACCACAAGGTGGCAGCCATGCGCGTGCTTGGAAGGACCGGGGAGCGGGCAGGCTCAGGCTCCACCTTTCAAAGCCGAGGTAGCCCTCACCCGTGGCAAGTTCAGCGGTTCTCCAGAAAACTGAGACGAAAAAAATAACAGAAATCAAGCCGTAAGGACACGGAAGTGCGTTGGAGGGAACATTCAGGCTGAACCTGAGAACTCACAACTGTTTCAGAGGGCGAAGGGTATAATTTTGTCTGTCTTCTATAGGGCTAGGTAGCCACAGCATTTGGAACAGAAAATTCTCTGGACACCTAAGTCCAGGAAAACTTGAATCCTATATTCTCTCTCAATAAGGGTTAAATAACATTCCCTAAAAGATATGCTGAAGTCCTATCTCCCAGTACTTCAAAATATGATTTTATTTTGAAAAAGGGTCATCACAGATATAATGAAGGTGAATGTAGATGTCAAAGCAAAAAGGACATTGCACATGCAGGTCACATTTCACAGAAGACCTTGGTGGTTTTGATTCACAGCGTCAGATCAAGCTCTGGTATCATTTCAAGGCTCATTGGCCGGAACAATTTCCTTCCTTCCTTTCCCCTTGTCACCTGCCAGCATTTGTCTAGGCAACAAGAACTCCTAAGAGAGGCTGTTTGCGATCACTTTGCAGGCTTAATCTGCACGGCAGGAGGGACAGAGATCTGTTCTCTTTCCTGGAGAGTGTACCACGTGCACAAGGGCAGGGGGAGAGTCGAGAGCTCCACCTGTAGGGTGCAGCAGAATAAAATTAAATCAGAGGGTGGAGTATCTCCACAGGCGAAGAGAATTGAACTGTCTTTTAAATAAGGCACTTCTGGCTCATCCCTTGTCTGTTAAATTAGAGCATTAACATCAATTATGTCTGCTTTGCAGGAAAACAAGGAGTAACAGCAACTTTAAGGGCAGAGTATTCCCATAAGAGGAAGGTGTTGAGCAGAACCAGGGACTCCAAGGAGCTGGCTTTGGTGGCTGCCTCACCGAGACAATCTATTTCTTCCCATGGATTTAATGTGGAGCTTATATTTCAGCTCATTTCTTTGCTTCTCCTTCTGGAGGTTAGCACAGAAATCAAAGTGATCTTCAGACAGGGAAAGCCATTGCTGCCCGGAAAAGTTCATTTCTGGAGTCAGAAACACCCACAAGATGGTTACTGAAGGCAGAAGTGGATGTGGCTTCAGCTGGTGGCTAACATGAAGTTCAAAGTCACTGAACTCACCATGACCCTGTGCTCACTGCTCACGCTCAAAGATGACAGTTTAATGGGGAAAGAATTGCAGGTAGAGCTAATTATTCTGCAAGACAGCAAGGATTCCATACAGTGCTGTAAATTAGGCAGCCTGCCAGCAGCCTAGGATGAAGCCAGGACTTAACTTTGGACTTTCACAGCACCGGTTACCTAAGGAGGTTTGACAATACTGATCATTCCTCAGTATTGCTCATGTCCTACTGACTTTGCAGCCTATCTGTACTTACAGGAGAGAAATTAATTCTCTCTGGCAATTCTTAACCTGTATTCCAAACTCCACACTTTGAAAATTTTTAACTAGGGTGACTGGCAGAGAAATATGGATGATATACATCCCATCAATAGAGAGAGCATCAGGGTCCCTCAGCTAACTTCTTGCTTCAACTAGAAGCTTCTAGGAGCTTCCTGGCAGTTGTAGGCAGGTGAACAGCACGGACTAGGTCTCCAGTCTCCAAGTCAGTGTTCTCTACACGGAACCCCACACTCAACCCTCCTGTCACCCTCTTCCTGCTCAACTGTTTGCAGGTTACTTGACTTGGCACAAATCGCTTAGCCTCCTGTCCACAGAAGGAAGACAAAAACCATTTCTTTTTTCCTGCCTCAGAGAAGGGTTGTAAAGCTCGCCCTCTGTAGGCCATCTCTGCTTTGTGGATGGGTTTCTCCGCAGACTTCTCCCTGCAGATCATAAATGACAGGAGGGCAGGCTGAGGGGAAGGAGGAGGATGGCATATTATCCATTCACTTTACCACCTGGCTGTAGAGACTTGCATTCCCAGCTCTGTCTACCTCCACCAGCCTGCAGCGCTTCTGCCCTCACCCTGGGCCGTGGCCCCTTATCTTTCTGCAGACTCTTGCACTCGCTCGGCTCCACAAGCTCTGGGACCTTTGCGCGGGCTTTCCTCTCTGTTGGGAAGACTGTCACCTCTTCTGTAGTAGCTCGCCCTTTTCAAAGTCAAGTGACTTTCTGGGACACTCATGTCTCTAAAACATACTCCATAGTACGGTGTACATTCCCTCGCCCGCAGACATCGTCCCCACTGAGACTTACTATGCATGTGCTTGCTCTCCCACTCAGCCAGCTGTCTGGCTTTGATATTACTCTTGCCAGGCAGAGTGTGCAGCACTCAAGTAAATGCTGAATGAATGAATGAATGGCCACATATGTGTCCTCTTTTTTGCTCAGTTCTCTTCTGTTCTCTCTGAACATCTGTTTTGATTTTATTATCTACTATGTAATAAGACACCTGACCTGACATGATATTTCTTCAAATTTCCCATTTTTGCTACTTATAAGTGACATCACTGAGGAGCTGCTTGGTACATTTTTTATTTGCCGTTGAATTAGTTTGTGGAGGCTACAGTTAGCCAGTCTCTTTAAAATGATTGCCTTGTTTTCTCCTTACCAAGTCTTTATTTTGCGTATGAATTGCACATTCCCATCTAAAGTCCTGAAGGTTTCTTGACCTTACCGTGGGCTGCAGTCTTAAGGTCATAGGAATGAGAGATCTGTTTTGCATGCAATTTTCAGCTAAAGAAAACCAACCTTAGAGGCCAATCTTGCAGATCACGTGGTTAATCATAATGAATGACCCGCTTTGTTTAATGACTGATTGGTCTGCGAGGCCAGTGAGTGTCATTAGCCAGTTTCCTCCCCAGTTGACTAGCACAGCCTTGTCAAAGCAGTGGCCACCTACATCAAGTTCTTTAGTCAGACAATTGGATATCCAATCCATAAATTTCAACATTCTTCAAGAGCAAAATCACACCACTGAACTAGTTCTTTAGAAATATTTTGGCAACTATTAGAAGTGGTGTAAAGCTAGATGCTGAAAGGTCTAAACTTTGGTGAGTTAGGAACAGAAATTTGATTTGCAAACAAGGCTGGAAGCTGTTTTGGGTAGAACATGCCACTTGTTGGCATCAAAGAATAGAGGAAATGGATTGATGGGGACTATGGGGCAAGGGTTAAGGGTGCCCCATTCCTCACCTCTTGGCATCAGTCGTCACATGAGCTTTTGTATGTCCCCACATACTACTTAAAACAAATTCCTGATTTTTTTCTTCCCAGAATAATGGTTTTCATAATGGCACTGCTATGCCAAGCTTCAAAAGCCAGGCAGTCTGATTAATTCACTCTGTACTTACCATGTCGGCACTAAAACTGAAAGAGAAAAGTATCTAATATATCTTGGTCAAGAGACTTTATAGTAATTTAGAGTGGTTACTAAATAAAATCTTAAGATATTGTAGTTTTGGTGCTAATTCAGATTTAGAACTTTCAGAAATAAGTGTGAAGATTCTGTTTTTGTTTCTTTTACTTGTATTTTATTAGGTTTAATCCTCTCCCCCCATCCCACTCCCCCCTTTCCTCTGTCAATCTCCCCCTTGCACTTGCTCTCATTTTTGAAGCTCACCAAAACACAGATGGAGAAAAATATAAAAAGACCAAATTGTATTCATTTCCACAATTTTTTTTTTAAAGCTACAAAATGGCAGGTGATAAGTTGTCTGTGAGAAAGATGTCCCATTGAGCAGCTAAGACCAGTCCCCTGGGGCACTTGCTAATGTTCCCAAATACATACAGATTTGCAGGTTCATTTTCCAAGAGCTGGCAATTTGTGGTTCAAAGAATGACCTCAAGGTGAGGGCTGAGGGCAATAGCAGCCAGCTCAAGGTGATGATGGTGTCCAGGCAATGCTGAGGTCCACATTTCACTTTCCATTTAGGTGACCTTCTGTTAGACAACTGAGGCCACGTGTCTTATCGGATGCTGGCTAAATGACACTTTGCACATCAAAGATCGGCACAAAGGCAAATGAAAATGAACCTAGAAAGTGTGATTATTTGTCCTGCCAGATGGGCCAGCCCTGGGCAGAACCACCTCCTCCCATCCTGTGCTCCTGACGGATCCATGGCACTGTGGGGACCTCACACCAAGAGGGGCTTGCCAGTACTGGTGGATGAGGTCTTCTCACCAAGCCATCAAATTCTGACTTGGACAGACTCTCTTTCCCTAACTACTTCCCTGGATCCTGAGCTTTAGGGACATGTCTTTCGGGACTTGGGGGTACATCTCCCGGGCTTGAGCTCTTGGCTCCTGGCAGCCTATAGAAGTGAAGAGAATAGGAAATTGGCAGTCAGAAGATCTAGAGCTGAGCTCTGCACTGTAGGCCTTAGCTTTGTGATGTGTAAACATACTGCAAGGACAAGGTCATGTGTCCCTTTGGCTTTTGGTATGAAACTCACTCACACAGGAAAAATGATCAGTATTAGACTGTATTCTGCATCTGATTGAATTTCAGGCACTTAGAACCCTAGCTTGGGAGGGTGACCATCACTAAAGTGAGAACACTGGTTTTGAAAGAAGAGGATGCTGGGGACAGGATGTGTGGAAAAACCTTGATGAAGCTGGCAACCTTGGACACCTGTGTTCTGGTAAGTGTTCTTTGCTAGTGGAAGACTTTGGCCCAACCTCAGAGAATGCAATCTTCCTACTGTCAATTGGTGTCCCCATTTCTCATCTTTCAGAGGGAATTACCTCACACCATCTGAGAAAGCTGCTCTGGGAGACATTTCTGGCTCTTCTCAGGACCATCCTCCTCTATCCCTCTTTGCTTCTAGGCCTGAAACCAGACTCAAGAGTCATCCACTTCCCAAAGGTGAAGTGTCCAGGGTAAGCCATGAGGAGGCTGCAAATGAACATTATTTCTCCGCCTTACACAGACAGAAACCAGGCCATGTGCGTGGCAATGGATATGATGGTGGGAGGAACATAGGACTGGATCGGATGGAATCATTGATGTTTCCCTTCACGACTATCGAGGCATCTCCCAGGGAAGGGCAGAAGTCCTGCTGCTGCTGCTGACGCTGCTCATTTGGGGGTGGTGCTTCTCTGTGGCAAACTCTGCAAAGCAGAGACAGTACATTTAATGCTGTGGCTCAGGGAGTGAGCATGGCACTAACAATGTGCCTGATGTTGGGCTGGAACATTAATTTTAAAAAAAAGGCCTACTGTGAGTGGGTTGAAAACACCACCTCCCTTGGATTGCTGCAGAGGAAGGTATTCAGATGTTTCGGAAGACTGGAAAGCATGATACTGTGAAATACAATTTGGTCTTCTCCTGTTTCCTGGCATAAAACTCCTAAAATCCTTGGACTCTCCAAAGTGACAGTGTCTCTCCATGCTAATGAGCTGACTAATGGCTGGTAGCTTCAGTACGAGGCTGATCACTGAAAATAAGAAAGCAAGGTTAGAGGGCTAGGACTCTCAGTCCCACCCCATGCTTCCCAGAAGGAGAAATGGGTAAAGGAGAGGGTAACTACCAGTGACCAAGGATCTAATCAATGGTGCAAATGCAATGAACTTTTAATATTTTCTCCCAATGCAGGGTTCAGGGAGCTTCCAGATAACTGACCACACCGAACTTTCTGAAATATGTCCAGGCAGAACCTCTACCCTCATCTTCCATCCTCCTAGGCAGTTCTTCATCTATATGCTTTATAATAAGCTAGAAAATGTGTTTCCCTGAGTTCTGTGAGTCACTTGAACAAGTGTTATTAAATTTAATCAGTGTGTTCATGCTGTGAAGGGAGCTCTGCCACCTGGGCCATGGGATTCAGCAGACCAAATGGACAAGTGCAGTGCACTCTTTGGAAGCTCTGGAATGCTCTGCAGGTGAGTCAAAGTACAGGCAACTAGGATTTTGGAGCAAGACACTGCCCTTGTCTGTAGATTACTCTTTACTTTTCAGAGTCAGCTCTTGGTCTATTTGGGCCTAAATAGAGGGGAACACTTGATCATGGGCCACCAAGCAACCACACAACCTAAATCACCTTTGATGAATTTAAGTGTTATATGACCCATTAAGCCATAATATTAAACATGTGCAGCAATGCTACATATGTTTTATCAAATGAAAGCATTGTGCATATGATCAGGCCCTAAAAGCACAAGGGAGGCCCAGAGGAAGAGAAGACTCTGGTCTGCTTTGCAGAGTTTGCCATAATATGGAGGCACCATCCCCAAATGAACAACAGCAGCAGCAGCAGCAGCAGGACTTCTGCCCTTCGCTGGGAGATGCCTCGACAGTTGTGAAGGGAAATCATCCCAATGCTCAGTTCTGAGGCAGTTCACAGGGTTGTACATTTTCCTTGGAAGGAGGTATTACTGGTTAAAATTGCTTATCCAGATATGCAGTCATAATTGATTTATGGGTATATTAAGCAAGCATCTGTGGTTTTATTCTTCTTATTCTCTAATCATATGATATAATGATTTTATATTAATATTTAAGTATTATTTTTACATCACATCATTTTCATTATGGGATACAAGAAGAATAAACTACATTTAAAGACTTTCCTTTTCTAGGGAAGGGGCTGCTACATTTTCGTCATAGAGTGGATAATGGTACCATGCTAGTAGGAATTTTGGTCATGTTATGGTCTTTATTAAGAAATGAAGAATTCTTTTTTCATGTCTTCACAAGGTGAGATAAAAATAGGGTGCTTCCTAGTGTCATCCAGTAGAAAGGCAGACTCATAAACATCACAGAGAAACCTCATCTGTATTATTCACCAGGTCTGGCACCATCCAAATTCTAGCTCTTCCTCAAAGTCAAAATGACTATGAAAAGTAAATATTTTGAATTGATTAGGGACACTGAGGCAGCTACAATAGCACAACTAAAGACCTTCATGAGAAGAGACTTCCAGAACTGCTCCAGAAAATGGCAAAAATGTTAGGATAGGTATATTTGAAGTAAAAGAGTATTTTGAGGGGAGTTAATAGCAATATGTGTTTTACTAATATACTTTTTAAAAATAATCAAAATATTCACCATATTTTTAGATCACAGCTTGTATATTTTAGGGGTGACTATAAAAACCCTGTTGATAAGAGGAGGGCTTGAAATGATATTTGTATGTGTGTCAACTTCACTGGGCTAAAGAATGCCTACTTGTGTAAATCATGGTTTCTGGATGTGTCTGTGAGGTTATTTCTGGAACAGATTAGCACATGAGTCAGCAAACTAAGAAGATCCAATGTTATCTATGCCCAATGTGTTCAAGGTCCGGATAGAACAAAAACAGAGACATGTCAAATTTCTACTCTCTTTCTGAGCTGGGACATCTACTTTTCTCTTGTTTTCTCAGGTGTTTGGCTTCATTATACTACTGACTTTCTAGGTTCTTCAACAGACAGACCACTTATTGTGGGACTTCTTGGCTCAGCAGTGAGTGAACCAATTCCTACAGTAAACCTAACCTGACATTCCAGCCAGATGGGCTTGTAGTCTGAGCCATTAACATACAGCTCTGCTACTGAAAGAGCACTATGGCCTTGGGCTTAGCTGGAAGGTGGCCAGAGTGCCACCTCTACCCCAGACCTACTAAATCACAATCTACATTTCGAAGGGTCCTAGAGTGACCTTGATGCACATGAGCTTTTCAGGGGCAATGAGATTTGTCCTCTGGGGCAGTGATCAGCCCCTGATCACAACATTGGCCTTCTAGCAGCCTCACCCTTTGCCTTAGGACACTCTGAACAATGGGCCTTTAGGGCTGAAGTTTCTCACTCTCCTGGCCCCGGCTAACTCAACATCACCCTATTACCAGGATTCTGGGGTACTATAGGGCACTCTAGAGATTCATTCTAGGTTTTTGTTTTCCTGAGCTAAAAAAAAATCATATAAGAAACTAGATAGTGGGCTGAGGATTTAGCTCAAGTGGTATAGTGACTATCTTGAAGCATAAGGGTTCAAGTTCGATCCCTAAAACTGCAAAAAGAAAAAACAAATACTGACATTGGCTCCTTTGTCAAAGATGAGGTGGTTCAGTGTATCTGGAGTAGTTTCTGGATCTTCTAATCTACTCCACTGATCCTCAGGTCTGTTACTTTGCCAGTACCATGCAGTTTTTATCACGGTGGCTTTATAGTAGTTTCGGATTTGGGATTGTAATACTCCCACCATGTCCCTGTTGCTTAGAACTGCTTTTGCTATTCTAGGTCTTTTGTGGTTCCAGATGAGTGTTTGGATTTTTTTCTCTAGATCTGTGAAATATGTTGATGGGATTTCAATTGAAATTGAGGTGGATCTATATAGTAGTTGTGGCACTATAGCCATTTTGACGATACTGGATCTTTCCATTTTTTGATATCTTCTTCTATCATCTTTTTCAGAGTGCTGTGGTTTTCAGTGTACAGCTCTTTCACCTCTGTTGTTAGATTGATTCCTAGATATTTTATTTTGGGGGTGCTATTGTAAAAGGAACTGACTTCCCAATTTCTATCTCAGTGGGCCTACTGTTTGTGTATACAAAGGCTATTGATTTTTTTTTTTTTTTTTTTTTTTTTTTTTTTTTTTTTTTTTTTTTTTTTTTTGAGACATGGTCTTGCTTTGTAGTTCAGGCTGGCCCTGAGCTCAGCCTCCAACTCACATCACAGCAACCCTCCAGCCTCTGCCTCCCAAGTGTGGGGATTTACGGGCGTGAGCCACCATGCCTGGCACTGTGGTATGTGGTACTGATTGCTGCTGGGTGTGAGTTTCCATGCCCAGTATTGTATGTGGTTGCTGGGGGATCCAACCTGGGCCCTTGCACTTGCAAGACAGGCGCTGGAACCACTGAGCTAAATCCCTGGCCCTAAAGGCTATTGATTTTTTAACGTTAACCTTGTATTCAGCTACACGACTAAATTTGGTGATTAGATCCAGCAGTTTCTTAATTGAGTGTTGAGGATCCTCTAGATAGAGTATCATGTCATCAGCAAATAATGACAATTTAACTTCTTCTTTCCCTTTCTTTATTCTTTTTATTTCTTTCTCTTGCCTAATTGCTATGGCTAATATTTCCAGAACTATATTGAACAGAAGTGGTGAGAGAGGATATCCTTGTCTTGCTCTTGATCTTAGTATGAAGTGTTTCAATTTTTGACCATTTAGTATGATGCTGGATGATGGTTTTTCATAGATAGCTTTTATTAGTTTGAGATAGAGACCATCTATTCCAATCTTCTGTAGGATTTTGAACATAAATGGGTGTTGTATTTTGTCTAATGCTTTTTCTGCATCAATTGAGATGACCACATGGTTTCTGTCCTTGAGCCTGTTAATATAGTGTATAACACTTATTGATTTATGTATGTTGAACCATTCTTGCATCCCTGGGATGAATCCAACTTGGTCAGGGTGTATAATCTTTTTGATGATTCTCTGTATTCTGTTAGACAGTGTCTTATTGAAGATTTTTTCATCAATGTTCATTAGGAATATTGACCTATAGTTTTCATTTTTGGTTGGGTCTTTCTCTGCTTTTGGAATCGAGGTGATGGTTGCTTCCAGGAATGAGTGTGGGAGTACTGCTTCCCTTTCAATTTCATTAAAGAGTTTAAGAAGTAGAGGCATTAACTCTTCTTTAAAAGTTTTGTAGAATTAAACAGTAAAGCCATCAGGACCAGGGCTTTTCTTTGATGGCAGGTTTTTTACTATATTTTCAATTTCACAGATTGATATTGGGGCATTTAACATTTCTATGTGTTCTTTATTCAGTTTTAGAAGTTCATATGTGTTCAGAAATTTATCCATTTCTTCTAGATTTTCCATTTTATTAAAGTACAAATTTTCAAAGTAGGTATTTATTATCCTCTGGACTCCTCTGGGTTGGTAGTAATTTCCCCTTTCTCATTCCTAATAGCATAAGAAGAGAGCCACTTTAACAAATGGTGCTGGGAAAACTGGGCTTTAACCTGCCAACGACTAAAGCTAGACCTATCTCTTTCATCATGTACCAAGCTAAAATCAAAGTGGATAAGAGACCTAAATATTAAAACAGACACTCTAAACCTGCAGCAAAACAGGTAAGGTAAAACTCTTAAAGACATTGGCTTAGGGAAAGACTCCTTGAACAAAACCTCTACAGCATAAGAATTGGCAGAAGAAATCAACAAATGGGATCTCATTTATTAAAAAGCTTCTGCACAGCAAAGGAAACCACCAACAGAGAGAAAAGGAAATATGGGAAAGAATCTTTACCAGCTGTTTCTCAGATAGAGGGCTACTATTTAGAATATATAAAGAGCTTAAAAAAAATCAGCCCACCCAAATTTAAAGACCCAAATTAAAAATGGGCATCTGAAATGAATAGATACTTTTCAGAGGAAGAAATAAGAGCAGCTAAGAAGTATATGAAGAAATGCTCAACATCATTGGTCATTTGAGAGATGCA
>PVIR01043016.1:0-12089 GCA_004026965.1 Petromus typicus | reverse complement strand
TAGGAAGGAAGCCAGCAGGCTGATAGAACAGCCCAGCTGACGGATCCCTTAGAGTGGCAATCCCTACGATAATTAGAAATGGTGTGACAAGAGCACAGGTGCTTTAGGGGACAGTGGGTTTAAGGTCACTCTTCAGATCAACACATCTCCATAGCAGTTTACAAGTTTTAGGTCTAACTGTGACACTTATGAAAGATGAACGACCTAGGCTGGGTATAGGAGTAGCACACACTTGCAATCCCTGCTGCTTCTGAAGTTGAAGCAGAAGGATGGCAAGTTCAAGGCCAGCCTCTTTGATTTAGCCAAACCTTTTCTCAAAAGTAGAACCAGAAAGAAAAGGAGGGGACTGCTAGCTCAGTGGTTCCAGCACCTGTCTTGGCACAAGTTCCCAAGTTCAATCTCCAGTACAAAAGCAAACAAACAAAAAAGAGCCAGGGATATAGTTCAGTGCTCCCTGGGTCAGTCCTTAGTACTGCAAATACAGAACAAGATCAACATACTTTGTTATGTTAACCAACATACTTTGATAAAGAAGAGATACGTGCAATATATTTTAGGTTACTTTTCATGGAAAGTTGTTACACACAAAGTTTAATGAGAAAACTATAAACCTGACCTGGAAAGCACTGGCAGGCTCTGGAAGGACAGTCTTGGACCTGGGGCTCTTTCTAGTGCACCGGGTTGTTTCCTGGAACGCGAGGGCTCTGCAGTGAGAAGATGCTGTGGAGGTGGCCTTGCTGGGCAATGCACACCGAGCAGCAGCAGGCACTGGTGCTTCCCGCTTGGGGCTCGGCCCCTGTTGGGAGCCGTTTCCTACAGTGTCATGGCTGCCCATGCAGGAAGGAAAAAGTTGGCCTGATTTCTGGATCAGAGCCTGACATTGTCTACTTTCCTCAAGGATAACTACTGTCCTTTCCAGGTTAAACTAAGAACCTTGACACACCCTCATTTCAGATTAAACTAAGAACCTTGACACACCCTTATTCCAGGTTAAACTAAGAACCTTGACACACCCCCGTGCCAGATTTAATTAATATTGTCAATGCACCCCGCCCACCAGTTCTTTCATTAACTTTCTTTTCTTTTCTGTACACGTGAACAAAGCTAGTCGGCTCAAGGATAGTACTAAAGAAATGTATAAAAGAAGGCTGTTAAATAAACGTGGCATTCATTCGGTATTGACTGGTGAACCCTTCCAAGTCTCGCTGTCCTGTCTTTACTTATTTCTCATCCTAAGCCCCTCGGCTCGGTCACCCCATTGCTCTGCCCGGCTGACACCGCCATACCCAGCGGTGAGACCCCGGCAGGCCCCCTCCCCCAGGTTAGCGCATTCTGAGCGCCTCTGAGGAAGATGGAGGCTGTGATGCAGATGAGTGTTTACTCAGCTGCTCGCCATATGTGGGAAGTTTGCATCCAAGAATTCTGGTGGTTCAGATAGGAAGAGGGTGGCTGTGCGGAGGCTGGGAATTTGATATCCAGCCTGTGTCACCTGGTGCCCCCAGCGCTGCTGCAGTGGCTGCTGGGTATGAGTCCTATATATGTGGCAGTGCTGAAGAGGGGTGACATATCACCACCCCTCCACAAGGCTCCTGATGAAATGCGAACCTTGGATCCTGTAGACATTTGGATACTCACAGATCTGTTTATCTTTGGAAAAAATAATAAAGTCAAGATGAACTGGGTCTGGCTAATTCATCATATCAGAACTTTTCTGAAAAGTGTTGAGAAATAATCATGTAATAACCAATTCAAATAGAGTGATACCTTAGTTGTCAAATGACTCCAAGCTGGAAGCTTGCAATACTCAAACGGTGAAGTTTGGAACAAATCTGCTCAGTTCTTATAACTTTGCTTATTAGTCAAACTGAAAATCTGACTTGAAAAAAACCTGTATGAGCCGAGGGTGAGTGATGTATTACATCTTGCTATGGACACAAAGGGGTTTATTTAGTCTAAGTGCAGCTCTTGCCCAGACAACATACAGCGCTTGTGTTAGTGTGTTAAAACATTCATCACTGTGCCTTTTGTGGTGCTTTATTTGCATAAAATATTGTAACCAGGGCCAGGGACATAGCTCAGTGGTGTCACTCCTGCCTGGCAAGTGCAAGGTCCTGAGTTTGATTGTGGTTATCAGGAAAAAAAAAAAAAGTCATAACCATGGCTCCAAAGAAAGTTAGTGATATCACCAATAAAGCTAAAAGGGAAACTGAGAACCACAGTAGAGTTAAAGGAAGAAATGATTATGAAATTTGTTTAACAAGACCTGGAAAAATGAATTTATAAGTATAATCTTGGTCTCAGAACCAATTATTTGGTTTTCCATTATGTTTTTATGGGAACAGTATGTCCAGTTCTTCAACTTTTTGGTGTTTGAACAACACAAATTTGGAATGAATTGAGTTTGATAACTGAGGCATCATTATATATAATTCAGTGAGTTTTAGTATTTTCAAGTTTCCATCCCTCCCACAAAAAACCCAAGGGCCCTTGGCTATTGGCGCCAGCCATTTGCATTAGTCTACTTCTTATCTAAAGATTTCCCTTATCCAGTCATGTTATAAAAGTAGAAGTGTGTATGTCTTTTCTCACAGCATCTTTTCAAGGCTCATCTGTCGTGTAGGCAGGGATTAGCACCCTATGCCTTTTCACTGCCAAGTAACAGTCCTCTCTTCAAGTATTTATCAATTTTTATTTATCTACCCATCAACTAAGGGCAGTTTTTATTTTGTGGTACGAGAAACAATGCTGTGGACACTTCTGAGTTTTTGTGTGAACCTCTGATTTCAGTTTCCTTGGTTGTGCGCCCGGACTTGAGACGCATCTCTGCTTGAGGGATGGCAGGCTGTCTCCCACAGTGGCCGCACTACTGTTACAATTCTACCAGCAGGCCAGGAGAGTTTGAATTCCCCACATCTTTGCCATCTATTCCACATATTTATGCTTAAAAAAAAAATCTAGTAGACATGAGGTGATACCTCACTGGGGTTTTGACTTTCATTTCCCTTGGGTGCTTACTAGGCACTAGTACTCCAATGTTGTCTATTCTTTAATTAAGTTATTATTCTTTTTTACTATGCAGTTGTAATTGTCCTTTATATATTCCAGATGTAAGTCATTTATCAGATACATAGTGTTTAAAACCATTCTCCCTGTGACTTGTGTTTTTATTTTCTTAGTGGTATTATTTGAAGTACAGATTTTTAAAATTTTGATGAAGTCCAATTTATGCTTCTAATGGTGCTGTTGGTGTTCTTGCTGAGAAACCACTGCCTTTTCCAGTGTCAGAGATTCATATCTGTGTTTTAGTTTTGAGAGTTTTTCTTTTTTGGTTCTTAAAATTAGGTCTTTAGCCTCCTTTTATATGTTGTGTGAGGTAGGAACCCAACTTTATTTTTCTGGCTGTGAGTACTGTGCTTGCTTAGCACCATTTGTGGGAAAGACTGTTCCTTCCTCATTTGTCTTGGTCCATTCACATTTTAGTAACTATTTTGAAAACTAGGTTGGTCCAGAGTGGAGTGAGCTGGGTGATCTTACATGATGGGGTAAGTTTTTCAGGGTCAGATAACTAGATACCCTTGTGTAAAATGGAACCTTAGTGCCTACCTCGCTTCAAAAAGAAGTTCACTGAAATGTGAAAGTAGATACAAATGTAAGAACCTGGCAGGGGTGGAGCGCAGTGGTGCCGCACCTGCGTGGCAAGCGCAAGGTCCTGAGTTTAATCCCAGGTAAAACACAAACAAATGCACACATGCACCCATGCATGCGCGCGCGCACACACACAGCTGAAACCATAAAACTTCTGAAAGAAACTAGAGTTGGATATCTCTGTAAACTTGCATATGCCCAGAATTTTAGATACAGGATGAAACAGTGAGCATAAGAGCAATGTGAGCTGGTGAACAGATAAACGGATTCAATCATAATTAGAAACTCTTCAAAGCCACTGTAAAGAGAACAAGGCTAGCCTCAGACTCAGTGAAAATACTGCCGAAAAAGTCCCATGTAACATTGTTACCACTCAGTAAAAAAGATAATCCACTTGTAAATAATGGGCTAAGGATTGAATGACACTTAGGAGCTGTGGATGGCAAAAGATGCATCTCGAGTTACTAGGGTGATGCATATCAAAACTTAATGAGATGCCACAGAAGCGCTGTCAGAAGGGTTGATACTGAAGTGAGTGACTAACTGAGTCACAGCAAAGACCTGGCGCAGTGAGGTCTAACCGTGCTTTGGGGCCCCATGGATGTCACCCAGCAATCCCAGTCCTACCCAGACAACCTTTGTCAGTACAGAAACAAGCTGGATGCAGATGCTCAATGACAGAGCTCCTGGAGTCTCCCGCAGCAGCAGGTGGTCCTGGGAAAACGACTGGACTGGGACAGGCTGGTCCTGGGGCTCGGGTAGTCTGGATGCATCTGGAAAGGACGAAGGAGTGCAGGGTGGCCTGGATGAGGTGAGCAAGACTTAGGAGGAGGCCGGAGGATAGGCGCCCTGAGGGCAGCGAGGAAGCCTCTTTATGCTCTGGGCAGGGGGTGGCGAACTCGTGGCTTAGACCTCTGGGTGGGGTGAGCTCTGCATGGCTGGCAAAGGCCTCTGTGTGGTGACAGCAGAGGCCGTCAAGGTGGGGACGTCTGCCTGCCTCTGATGCTGGTTGATCAAGAAGAACGGGATGTAAAAGCCATAGGCACGGTGGTTTCCTAAGGGAACACTGCAGGGACACACCGGGCAGCAAGTGGCTCCAGGCTACAGGTGCCTTCTGTGTGGACAGTGTGATCCAGACAACAGGAGGAAATGGTGAGAGTGAGGGAAGGGCTGAGAAAGCAGAGAGGGATGCCAGTACCGATGCCCAGAGCACTGCCACTGAGGCTCAGTTCCCGGTAAAGGTGGCTTTGTGAGTAATGCAGAGGGGAAGCCTCAGGCTCGGAGAAGGGAGAGCTGGGCTCAGTCGAACAGGCAGGAGGGGGGCGCTGTGCGCTGAGGGCAGTGGCTGTGGCTGACATGGAAACAGGCAAGGCAGCCTGGAGAGGGTCCAGCGTGAGCAGGACGTAAGCCGTGCACCGGCTGCTGTGGTCAGCCAGAGCTGCAACAAGGGGGCAAGGACATAGGGTTCGGGAGAGCACGGGGCAAGGGTGCGGAGCCAGCACAGGGACTGCAAAGAGCTGGCGTCTGGACAAACCCCACCCAGTGTCCTGGCTAGATCTGGGGCTGGAGGCCCAGTAGGCCAAGCCAGGGGCAAAAGGCAGGGACAGGGCACTGATATGTTCTGGTTTTTTTTTTTTTTTTAGGTTTTTTGAGACAGAGTCTCGCTTTGTGGTTCAGGCTGGACCTGAGCTCAGCCTCAAACTCACATCACAATCCTCCTGCCTCTGCCTCCCGAGTGCTGGGATTACAGGCGTGAGCCAACACGCCCGGCACTGTGGTATGTGGTACTGGTTGCTGCTGGGCGTGAGTCTCCACACCCAGTATTGTTATGTGGTTACCGGGGAATCGAACCCGGGCCCTTGCGCTTGCAAGACAGGCGCCGGAACCACTGAGCTAACTCCCCGGCCCTGATATGTTCTGGTTTGAGGAGCGGTCCAGGAGTTCAAATGGCTGGTGGCTGTCCCAGCCTGCTCCTGGCCCAGCAGTCTGGAGACAAGTGCTCCAAGCTTCAGAAGCTTTAGAAATGCTACGATTCATGCGCTTGAAGAACAAAGTCCGAGGCTCATTACGAGAAGGAAACTACAGAAGTAGCTTTTCCATCTCTCATACCAGTCAGGTCCTGCATACATGTTATGCATATGGTCTCATGTACCAGTCATTTTTTGTGGAGCAGACATGTTCATGAATGCACTCAGACCACAGAGAGTCCACGGCCCCTGAGGTGGGAAGAGTGGCTGGAAGAGAGACTCTGTCCTGGACAAGCTTGGTTTTTAGTTCAAGTACCTGGTGGTGGAATAAATGACGAATCACTGGAATTTTAAGCCCTAACTGTCTGCTTTTAAAACTGAATTTAACATACTTCTCAATTTATAGAAATAGTGCCTCGGGAGAACACCTCGGGAGCTGCTGCCCCTCACTTCTGCCTCCTCAGGGATGTCTCCCCTCAAGACAGCTCCAGCCTGGCCCAAACCGAAGTGTCCAGCCAGAAGTGCCTGAGTGGGTGTATTCCTGGTCTTCTCAGCCCCTGGGCCGTGTTGCCACATTGCAGCGTGACAGTTGAGTAGTTGTGGCAGTGGTACCTCCATGGCTCAGTCTGGCTTTAGTGCTTCCTGTCCAGACAGTGGTACTGCCAGGCCTGGCCAGAGACATTGCCCACGTCTAGTGACCGCTCCCCAGACAGTGCTGCGACACCACCCACAGGGAGGGTGGCCTTGGGTGGTTTTGTTTCCATCATCCCTTTCACATCTATCTTTCCTAATATGGATGCGGCAGAGTTGTCTCTGTCACTTGTTTGCTCCCCACAGGATGGAATCTCTTACTGTCACTGCCTGAGGTGCTCAGCTTCCCAGACTTGGCCTGCACAAGCTCCCGTGAGCCGCTCCTGGGTCCCTCTCCCGTGTCTCCACCATGGAGTCTTCCCCCCTTCTGGTATCACGAGCTGCTGTGGCTCATTTTGTACTTTTTGGCTCGGCTCTGGAATGAGGCGTTTTTCCAACAAGTAACCGAGACTAGGACTTGCTGCTTCCAGAGCCTCTTGGTGAAAAACACTCAAGAGGCACATACACCTTACATGGCCATTTCCAACCTGTCTGAATACTGATAGTAAGAAGCAACAGGTGGGAGCTTACCTGTGACAAAGTACCCAACATTAGCAACTTGAAGATTAGAGGTTTAATTGGCAGGGTCCATGGCAAAAAGATCACGGTAGGAGAACGTGAATGGCATAGAGATGCCCATTGTTAGAAGCACAGCAGAAGAATGATAGTGGAAACTGTACTTTCCAAAGGTACCAAGGACCCACCTATAATTAGGTTCTAACTCCCAACAGCATGCTCACCAGTGAGTGTCAGTGGATCAACTGTTAAGTGTAGTATCCCTGTGATCTAACTACCTCTGCAGGAGTCTTACTCCACTTGATAATTAAACTTAACCATGGCATTCTGCTCCTTATCAACTTGACATTCACATCTCCTTAAACCATTCTTAACCTCCAAAAAAACGTGGTATCAGTGTCATGATTCTACCTAATACGATGCACCTAACCTGTGTGCATCAAAAACGCAGTTATTCTTTCCCCAAAGTTTATACAATTCTACATTATTCAAATGCAAATCCAAGTCTTCCCTGAGACTCAAGGCAATCACTTAAGCTATTAATCCCTGGAAAAATGTAAAGAAGCCAGTTACTTAGTCTTGCATTATCCCAAGATACAATGGCACTGGGTAAACATTCCTATTCCAAAGTGGAAGAATTGGGGAACAAAAAACACTGGGTCAAAGCAAGACCAAACAGGGCAAGCAGCGCAATGTTAACTGTAGCTGCATGTCAAGCATCTGGAGCCCATGGTCGTGAGATGTAAGTTCCAAACAGCTGGGTGACCCAACCCTATGGCTTTGCAATTGACAGTCTGCAGGGTCTCTCTCTTGGGCAAATTCTGTTTGTGGCCATTGGCTTTCCTTGGCAAATGTCTCTTGATCCTGGAATCTGACTTCCTGTGGTCTCCAAAGCACCCTCAGCTTCGTTCTCACAGCTTTACTTCCCTGCCCCTTCAGGGGAACATTGACCTCCTTTGCTTTCCTTTGAAATCGAGCAGAATCTCCAGATGATCATCTGAAGTATCATAACCAATCACTGCTGTGCTCTCAGTCCCTTTTGTAAATTTCCTGATTGGAGTGACCACCAGAAAGGAAAGGACACTCATCCACACACCACTCAACTGGAATGTTAACTCAACTGCCAGGCTGCCAAGCTGGGAAAAAAGTGACCTTTAAGGCTTTTGATTACACAGAAGATGAAAAGACTGAATTTCCAAGTCTAAGAGTGTAGACTTTCAACCATTTTCCTAGAGTAAATGTTATATTGAGTAATATAAAGCTGAATGAAGTCCTCATGTTGCTGAACTGCCTCTGCTAAACCGTATTAGCCCAGCTTTGCTAGATGTGGCCCTGCAAACCTGACATGAAAACACCACCCAGCCATATGAGGTCTGCACCATGGCTGGCTGGTTGGGAATGACAACAAGGCTCCGGTGCTTAAGGGCCAGGTGTCAGTGCCTCACTGTCTGATCCTGTGAGGGCTCAGAGGTCAAGGGTTGGACACTGACGGACTCGGCCAGCACAAAGGACTCTTTAGGATCAGCAGCACCAGTATTTGAAGTATTTCACCACTGCGTGAAAAAAAACTGGAACAGCTGAGGAGCTCCGTTACAAGTGTGGCTGGTGTGCTTAATGTTGCTTCAGTTTAAAAAAAGTGCCAATAGGGCCAGGGATTTAGCTCAGTGGTTCCGGCGCCTGTCTTGCAAATGCAAGGACCCGGGTTCGATCCCCGGTAACCACATACCTATACTGGGTGTGGAGACTCACGCCCACCAGCAATCAGTACCATGTACCACAGTGCCGGGTGTGGTGGCTCACACCTGTAATCCCAGCACTCGGGAGGCAGAGGCCGGAGGATTGCTGTGATGTGAGTTGGAGGCTGAGCTCAGGGTCAATCGGAACTACAAAGCGAGACCCTGTCTCAAAAAACCTAAAAAAAAAAAAAAAAAAAAGTGCCAATAAAGATTTGAATTAAAAAAAAAAAAAATAACCCAAGCAGAAATACCTCTATTCCAAGCTTGTGGTGGGTCATAAACTTTGGTAAGTAGAAATATCACAGCATACCAAAGGCTACAAGAACAAAACACAAGCCTGCTGAGACAAGAAGTGACCTGTGGTCATCTCTCTGTACTGAAGTCTCGACATTCTCGTGTGCCACACCCTGCGGTCTGGGTGCCACACCTTCGGAGCTGCTTGCCTCATGTCCGGACCTTGGGAAGAACTTCGGAGCCTCAGGGATGAGAGAATTTACTGGAAACACATTCCAATAGCACTTTTAAAGTGAAGACATGGCAAATGTAATAACGGTGATGTGGAAGCATGACTAAGCAGCCTGCGTCACCAGAGAGACAGACTCAAGTGGGAGACAACGCTCTGAAGGGAATGAGGTAACAGGCTGCAGGCAAATTCGACCCCACCCCATTTTTATATGGCCCCAAGTTAAAAGTGGTTGACAAAAATCCACAAGACTGGGCCAGGGATTTAGCTCAGTGGTTCCGGCACCTGCCATGCAAGCGCAAGGTCCCAAATTCAGTCCCTGGTAACCACATACCACAATGTTGGGCATGGTGGCTCACACCAATAATCCAAGCACTCGGGAGGCAGAGGCAGGAGGATTGCTGTGAGTTTGAGGCTCGCCTGGGCTGAATAGTGAGTTCTGGGCCAGCCAGAACTACAAAGTGAGATCTTGGCTCTAAAAAAAATTCAGAAGACTTTGTGACCTATGAAAAGCATGTGAAACTCAAATAGCAGTGTCCATAATGGTGCTCACTGAGGCCCATACAACCAGGCTGCTTTTGTGCTATGGTGCAGAGCTCAGTGGGTGCACAGGGACCTCCAAGCTGCAAAGCTTTCAACAATTCCCCTCTGGCCTTCTGTAGAAGACCAGACCCAAGCATACCAGGCAGGTGTCTCTTGTCCCGGGACCCTGGCACTCAAGGCAGCCTGCAAGTTCCTAGACACAGACCAACTGCCCAGTGGCTGGAGGTGGCCAGGCTGGGGAATCAAGTTACTTGCTGTGCATGGAGCAAGGCTTGGAGAAGCGACATCTTTTTTAAAAGTTTTCTTTGGGAAGTGACTCTAGGAAACAGAAACAGACACTTCTAAAGTACTGCTTAGAATTTCAGTATGGTATGGCAATAATGAAGCTGGGCTGTCTTTAGAGAGGTGGCCCCTTATGTTCTGTTAGCCTCAGACCTAAAGCTGAGGGGAACTTTCTTTTCTGTCTCTCTCTCTATCTCCAGGACTCACTTCAGGGCCCAGTTCAGGTGCCATTTTGGTGTTTTGGACCGTTATAACATGGATGTAAAACATCGAAGGGTGAAATGCCAATGGGAATTCCTTTATTCTCAAAACTTATTTCTTTCTAGTGTTAATACATTTCATTTGAACTCAATCTAAATTATAAAAATTCTTCTAAAAGGCTCTCATTTATTGAATATAAAATATTTAAATTTTATTTATCTTTTGTGATCTTTGGTATCAAAACAGTTTCTACCTTGGTAGATAACAGAGTGCTCCAAACTGGTACTGTGGATGGTGCTGTGGATGTCCATCTTCTGACCTTGCTCTCCATGAACCCTAGAAATGCTCAAGGTGA
The DNA here is from genome assembly GCA_004026965.1 of Petromus typicus. NCBI lineage: Eukaryota > Metazoa > Chordata > Mammalia > Rodentia > Petromuridae > Petromus > Petromus typicus. The sequence continues at coordinate 1,751 of PVIR01043016.1, read as the reverse complement.
GGCCCAGGCCTGCCTTTCTCATGATAGAGCACACACATCAACCCCCCCCCCCCAAAAAAGAAAGAAGAGCAAATCATTTCCCCATTGAGCCTTTCCCTATGGTCTCTCCCCTGTATTTCCACCTCAGTCCCAGACACTCTGGCAGTGGGAATCCCTTTGCCTTTGCTGGAATTCGGGGACAAGGCTGACCGGCTGTTGGGTTGCCCACCTCCTTCTGGCTCCCCTGACCTTCAGGGAAAGAGGTCTGGTCCTGCCCAGAATTACCAGAGCTCTGCAATGCTCCAAATCCTTATACTTATAGGGCTCTATCTCAAGCCAGTTTGAAAATAACATTTAGTTCTGTTTTGTTTTTTAAAATAAAGGAGTTGCTGATAGGAGTGATTGATTATAATGTGAAAGTATGGCCATAAACACCTTGTCTAGAAAGTGGAACTGAAAGAAGCAACAAAGGGATGTTGGGAATCCTGACAACGAAAGCTACTGGATAAATCTTCTACACCTTCCCACAGAAGAATGGAAAGGGGGGAAGTATGCAAGCAAAATCCATAAAACATGTAACCAAGAAGCATTGTACCCTGCAGGAAACAGAAGGCAAGGCGCCGTTCCACAGCCAACTACCATGAGGGTCAGAACGAACATCTCCCACTTCAGATGGAACGTAAGCCCTAACATGTTTTGCTCTTGAGCTATCGTGTATGATAAGCTATAATGCAGCAACTGTTTGCTATGAAAATTAACTTGGTTCACTCCTAGACTCTGATGTGAAAGGTGAGTCGAGGTGATTTATTTATAAGTGAGTGGTGGGTCTAAGAATGAGCACTTTGCCTAGCAGGGGTTTGTCTGTAGATCTGATTCCCAGCAGTCCTTCCCCCCAAATCAATAATGAAGAAGCTAAATATATAGACATATAAATTACAGAAACTCTTTAAGGATAATTTCACTTTTTTCCTACAATGATTAACATGAAGTTATAATAGAGATAAAAGAAATATATTTCATGTATGCCCTGGGAACTATATCATTACTAAGTTTCTTGGCACATTTCAGGTATATATTATGATCACATTCATCACTGAGAATTTATACCTGTACATGATATATCTTGATTTCAATTTGTCCATTTCCCTGCCCTCTTTTCAGCCCCTCCTACCCCCCATGTACATAAACTTTGTTTCCATTTTTTTCCTTTTTACCTTCACGTTTTTTCTTTCCCTTCTTTGCTTTCCCCTGCTCCTCCCCCCAGTCCCCTTTCCCCGTTGAGCATTTTCTTCCTATTTCAAAATACCTACTGTACATTTTGGACCTCATTTACATCTTCAGTTTCTCACACTAGAGAAATGATGTAGTATTTACACATCTGTGTCCTATTTATTTCACTTATGAATATAGCCCCAATATCGTTACTAAGTTTTAAACTCATTATTTCATAAATCTCAAAATAATGCTGTCTGAAAACATTGAAACTGGTTCTATTTTAAAGTTATTCTGGGGGCCGGGGATATAGCTCAGTGGTTCCGGCACCTGTCTTGCAAGCGCAAGGACCTGGGTTCAATCCCCGGTAACCACATAACAATACTGGGTGTGGAGACTCACCCCAGCAGCAACCAGTACCACATACCACAGTGCCGGGTGTGGTGGCTCACGCCTGTAATCCCAGCACTCGGGAGGCAGAGGCAGGAGGATTGTGATGTGAGTTTGAGGCTGAGCTCAGGGCCAGCCTGAACCACAAAGCGAGACCCTGTCTCAAAAAA
>PVIR01043015.1:0-11953 GCA_004026965.1 Petromus typicus | reverse complement strand
ACAAATCATGCTGCTTCCTCACTCTGAAATGGCCTCTCCCCATGTCCCTTCTTCTTCTGTCACCCCACAAGACACTCAATGTCACTGCGTCGCTCCCCCTCACAAAGCCCCAGGCCCTGATTAGTTAACCCCTTGCTCTTAGGTTCTCCTTAAATGTTTTCATTCCCACCTCTGCCCAGCACTGACTCTCCTGTGCAGTGTGGTTACCCGGAGGTGTGGCGCATCTGTCTGCCCGACCAGACAATCAACTACCTGAGGTAGGAAATAATCGTTCTTTGTCTATGATTCCTCAGGACTACCTTATACGTGGTAAGTACTCAGAAAATGGATGTATGCAGAACCAAATTCTGGATGAGAATTGAGGTGATCAGCCTGAGAAATCACAGGAGGTAAGATCAACCCACCACAAAAGTCCACCATGCTTGCTTGCTACAGAAAAATTGTGCATTACCAAAAGCACACCTTTCCAGGCTGCCTGACTCATCTGCAGGTCATCATTTTTTAGGTTTTTTGGCACTTCTGTTAGGGGCATGTAACTAATGGCTATGGAAGCTCAGTCTTATCCAGTAGTTTAGACTGACTTCCCTACCCACCATGAAAACTAGTATTGCCACCATTTGCAATTCAGTTCTTTACTCCATATAAATTTGTGCTTTTTGACTCTGTCTTTGAACTCTTTATCGCATCTGTCTGGATCTTATGAATGAGTAAAATAAAATTTTAACATGTGTTCATTTTTATGTCTGTATAGGAGTCACGATTTTTTACCTTTTCTAACGATTATCTTTTAACATTACTAAGACAGTCATGTGGGTTAGAATAATTTTAGAATGATTTTTAACAAGGACTCCATTCCCTGAACATCTTGGTTAATGAAGTTCTGACTGTCTCTTAGACTAATCTGTAATATCCCTAGATTAAGAAACAACAGCTCAGCCTGTTGGCCTGTCCACCAGACACTTTCTCATCGTTCCTCTCCAGGTAGCATTAAAGGACTTGGGCAATGGAAGAGGCCATTCCCACCCCAAGATCAATTTCAACATGAAATACAAGTTTTAGCTACTACCTAAATATTTATTGGCAGCAGGTTTGTCAGTGACTAAGGATTTGTCACTCGGTTTATTTTTGCTCTTTTTTAGAAGGAATTAGTAACTTGTAGGGCCTGGGACAGAAACCAGTGGGGAAATCTCAGCATTCAGAAGCAGAACAACATACAATATGTTCCATCGATAAAGAGGTTTTAGGCTAAACAAAAAAGGAAAGCCAAGTTAAAACCAAACATGGACATGATACAGGTTTTATGACTACCTAGAAAGCAAAGGTGATACTAGATGTCCCCATCTTCACAAGGCGCCGAGGAGGGTGCACGCATGTAAAGCTTGGCCTCCCAAACCTAGATCATGGTTTTATCAGAGCAGCACCTCCAATCACCTGAAGCTCACTGTCTGCTGTTTAACCAGAGCCTTTGTGCATGAGTGGAGCGGAGGGGAGAGGCACAGGGAGGAGAATACAGAGCTAAGCTGTGGATAGAAGAAGGCAAAATCACTCTAGTCAGAAAGGAAACCAAGAGAGTATCTAATGTGGCACTAGGACCAGGTTGCTGACAAGGAGGAGTTGGGATGTTCAATGATAACCAATGTTGCCCAAGTCAGAATCACTAAGAGGCAAGTTCCAAACAGATCCACAGGTCTCAGTCCTGGACACTGTGATTCGGCATGCTTGAGGTTTTCTTTTGTTACATTGCATCCAGTGTAAACTACTATCAACTGCCAACGACTCAGGGGAGGCGAGCAAAAGGGGAAAAACCTTCACTACATTCCTACATTACATGCCACCTCAGTAAGTCTCACCAGAGCATACACTGTCACACCAGCCTGCTCTCATTCAAGACTCCCGCACGCATGTGTTTGCACTCTCTTGCTCTCTCCCTCCCACCTTCCCACTCTGCTACCCTCCCTTCCTCCTTCTCTCTCTCTCTCTCTCTCTCTCTCTCACATGCTGTCTCATGTGTAGGAAGCATCACATCAAAGGCAAAGTTCTAGAAAAGAAACTGGAAGAAACCTTATAATCCCAAATGACCCAGGAAGCACAGGCACAAGGATATGAAATACCTCAAAGGATTTTCCCAGATATCATCACCATGTAATTGTTAAGAAATAAACAGCTGCATAACCCAAGAATCAAATGCTGGTTACTGCTTTATAGGACCACTGTTGAGGTGTCCTCACTTTGGAGCAAATAATTCAAATGTCATATCCAACTCATGGTGAGGATAAAGGAGAACACATGTTCCACCAACTCGACGCAATAAATGTGGCTGAAAAACTAGAAATGAAACGTTTCAGTTAGCAGGACGCGTAGAGAGGCAGGAGGACTGACTGAGAGCCGAGGAAACGCACTCAACAGGCGGGCAGCAGAGAGCAGGTATTTGGACATCATCACCACTCTCTGGTCCAGAGGGAGCCAAGAAGACAGCATACTAAATGGCAAAGCAGTAACTTTAAAATGGCAAAAATAGCAGCTAAGTTGCAGGCAAGCAGGTAGTAGAAAAGAAACCATAATAATAGAGATACTGTTTTAAAATCCAGTAGGAAAAATAAACTCATCTAGAACACAAGAGAGGGTATGAATGACATGAGAGAGAAGCCCATAACATACAACAACCAAAAGGGAAAACACGAAATAGGGGAACCTGAAATATTTCACCATCCTGAGCCAACTGAAACACTGTGGGGAAGCACTGAAGACAGACATCTTAGAAAAATTTAGAGAGAATAGGCTACCAAAAGGGGAAGCATATCAAATTGTAGCCCAAGTCTGTATTGGAGGAGTTAGTAATAGGGGATGGGTACCACTAAGACCCAGAGATTTTACAGATCCGGTAGAATTGAAACATTTCGTTTGTTTTGTTTTGAAACAATGATACAAAAACCAGCAGATTTCACAATTACAAGCAAAAGTATGGTCATCACTGTGCTTATGAGGAAGAGAAGGTCATAAAAGGAGGTAACAGAGTATCTATCTAACAAATGTTTTATACCCAAGAAGACATTATTTTTTAAGTCTTTAACCTTGAAAATGATCAGAGTGTTCAGCCAGTTAATAAGTGTTCCAAAATCATATTAACTCCTTTTTGTGGCTAAACACCCCTTAAGTATTGAACAAAGCTGGCAGCATATAAGACCCAGCTGGGCCCTTGTCATCCCACAGCATGAAATCTGCCTGCTGCTTCATGGTGAGACTCTACCATCGTAGTGGTAAATTAGTCAGGAGTGGCAGTACACGCCTGTAATCCCAGCACTTGGGAAGATGAAGCAGGAACTGACTGTGGTGAGTACAAGGCTGGTCTAGGCAACAGAGAGAGTTCAAGGCCAGCCCGAGCTACATAGCATAACTCCATCTCTCAAGAAAAAAAAAAAGTAAAATAAAATAAAATCCAAAACCAGGGCTGGGGATTTAGCTCAGTGGTTCCGGCGCCTGTCTTGCAAGCACAAGGACCTGGGTTTGATCCCCAGTAACCACATACAACACTGGGCGTGGAGACTCATGCCCAGCAGCAATCAGTACCACATACCACTGCACTCGGGAGGCAGAGGCAGGAGGATTTCTGTGATGTGAGTTGGAGGCTGAGCTCAGGGCCAGTCTGAACTCCAAAGTGAGGCTCTGTTTCAAAAAAAAAAAAAAAAAATCCAAAACCAAAGAGTAAAGAAACTCAAGATTAAGGTCTCAGTTAAACTAAACCTGGTATATTCTTCTAGGCTCCTTTTTAATTTACACTCCATGTTGACCTGGAAGCAATTATGACTTCAAAAAAAAAAAATGAAAGAGCTGGAAAATATTCATCTTGAAGTCTGGCCCTGAATCTGTCCTCAAGAGGACAGGCGTGGCCAGTAGACAGTTTAAAAAGGAAGGTTGGGCCGCTGATGACTCATAAGCAAAGAAAATCAACTTTTGGGACCTAATGATCCAATAGAAAACCAGATCTCTGGGTCAAACTCCCATAAGAGAAACTTCACAGAAGCAAAAGACTTCCTCATTATCCCACTTTGGGGAAAGAACATCAAGGAAGACACTCTAGAGATGACCAGACAGATCCAGCAGACACTGAGATTCCAGGGCTACAATGAAAAGGCCATGACTTCCATCCAGTCACTGCAAAACTCTCAAGAGAAGTCAAAACTTCTCAATTCAACTTTCCCTGGCTTGTCATGTGGAGTTCTTAGGGAGCTCATGCTCCTCATTGCTCTGACTCTTTCCATATGTACTCAGCAGGAGACAAATCCTCTTTTCCCTCCTTTATAACATACCCCAAACTCCACTTCCTAATGAGAAAGTCCTCTCAATTTAAATATTTCTATTTTAATCACTTCCCATAGAAGAATATTCTTATATTCTCCTTAGGCTTGTCCTCCCCAATAATTACACTCCCTCACCTTTCCCTACCACTAACCAAGTATCATTCCCTGAAAATCAAGTCCCATATACATGCCTCAATCACTTCATTTTGCTTCCCTTCATACAAATCATGTTCCTCTTAGCCCGACATACAACCATACACACACACACACACCCAACTGCACACAACACACAGCTAATTTAAAGGAGGAATAAGGCCCTTTTGCTGTTCTTTCTAACATTCTGTCTGACTAAATCTATCCTAGCACTTTCCCAGTTTTTTTTTTTTCCTATCCAAATATTTCCACTGGTGTCTACCCCAAGGGATCAGACTTATCAGGGATAATGTATCCTATTCCCAGATATACTAATTCCTATATTTACCAAGAGGTCTGAAGTAGTTGCCTGAACATAGTTCTAGCATAGATAGCTTCAAAGACTATTCGGTAGCTCCGTGTTTAAAAATCTTGCCTATAAACATTTATGAGATTGGATACAAAGAATCATTAACTATTAAACACAAGACTTTACTCATTCAAATGAACACAGTTACTTCCAGTGTCGACACCTTAGAAAGCTGGACATTGTAACTAAATGGGAACTAAATGGCTAAAACTCACAATCTTTCTGGAGCACCTAGTAGTAATACCAGTGCAACCCATCCATACCCTTTTCAATCTCCTCACTACTGGTGCTGAATCCCATCCTTTTATGGGTGATTTGATGTTCAGGAACATCCAAAACCCATTGGGAACCACCTAATTGAACAGCAGCAGTATTAAACACAACCATCTAATCAAGCAGCACCTTGGAAAGTGACATACTCCAAGGCTCCCAGCCTAAATCTGGGTGGAAACCTTGGAGAGCACTTCTAGTCCCCTCTTCACAGCGACCTCACATCATCAGTCCATTTATCGTGGCATATGCCAAAATGGGGATAAGCTATATGGACCTAAGCTAGTTTCTGCTCCAAACCAAGCAAAACCTGAAAGCATTTAAAGGGACCAGAGATAATCGATTCAAACAACAGTTTTTTTTTACTTACATTTTCATAGTAACACATTGTTTTAGCCTGCCTAGTCACATGATACTGTTTTCCTATCACTCAAAGAGTACTCACTTCCATTTTTTTTTTTTGAGACAGGGTCTCACTTTGTAGTTCAGGCTGGCCCTGAGCTCAGCCTCCAACTCACATCACAGCAATCCTCCTGCCTCTGCCTCCCGAGTGCTGGGATGACAGGTGTGAGCCACCACGCCCGGCACTGTGGTATGTGGTACTGGTTGCTGCTGGGCATGAATCTCCACACCCAGTATGGTATATGGTTACCGGGGATCAAACCCGGGTTCTTGTACTTGCAAGACAGGTGCCAGAACCACTGAGCTAAATCCCCAGCCCTCACTTCCATTTCTTGCTGTAAAGAAATCGCTTCATTGAAGGAAAACACCTTATCACAGCTTTATACTAGACCTAGGGTCTAGTTACAATTTTGTACAACTCTTGGATGTCAAGAATATCTAGAAAACTTAAAACAATCATTTGAAATTAATCAGTCCTTTTCAAAATGCAAAGCTACCTCAAAATATTACCCTAAGTAACTAGATGAGTTTTTTTTTTTCAGTACTTTTTTCTGAGACAGGGTCTTACTTTGTAGTTCAGGCTGGTCCTGAAGTCAGCCTCAAACTCAACAATCCTCCTGCCTCTGCCTTCCAAGTACTGGGATTACAGGCGGGAGCCACCACGCCTGGCATTGTGGTAGGTGGTGCTGATTGCTAGTGGGTGTGAGTCACCACGCCCAGCATTTTGTATGTGGGTACGGAATCGAACGGGATCGAACTTGGGACTTTGTGCTTGCAAGGTAGGCACAGGAACCACTGAGCTAAATCCCCGGCCCTTTTCAGTACTTTTAATTTCTGTTAGACCAAAAACAAACAGTTGGTTTTCCTTAATCTTGGTCTTCAGTGAATATTTAGTGTGTCTTTTATACTCAAGAGTGGAATCATTGTAACAAGACACTTGAATCTCTTTTGTGACGCTTCTGTGTCTTGCTTACCATGCACTGTGACAGCCCTCTAGTGTCTCCATTTCAGTACATTGCATTTATGATATGAGGATTCCTCCTCCCTTACTCAACTTTTGTTTTTTTAAGTGTCTGAGCCATTGTACACAAATATTTGGAGTGATCATTATCAGGTTATTTTTTTATTCTGTTCTTTCACCCCAGATCAATCTCAGCTATGAGTTCAACTAATTTTAAATATATTATTTATCCAAGGAAAACCTATATCCCTTTCATTATACAGTATTCATTCAAAGAATTTCAAACTCTCAGTGTTAACTCCACCTGCTACCAGTCCACAAGCTTAATACCCCATCCTAACAGTGTTCACCATCGTAGAAAGTTACAAAGTGTATTCAGCGAATAACTCGCTGAACTACTGGAGAAAACCAAAACCCTCTCTGCGTCATATGGAGACCAAACAGCTCATGTAAAAAACATTGGGTATATAGATTCTTTTTTTCCCCTGTCTCACACAAGGTTTTACTTCATTGTTTTATCTCCAAAATAAAGGCTATAAACATAAATAAGACTGGACCAGGAAAAATGCTAAAATCAGCTTCTAATTGCACGTGCTTTAGCCACAGCTAATTTTTAAATCCAGCCAGTTTATGAACTGCCTTCTGCCTCTGTCAGTAGATGTGTGTTCAGGGAACAACTCATTTTAGTATTTGCTTAAATAGAATATAAATGACAGACAAATCTTCTGGAGAGGGGGACAGGTAGAGAATAAAAATGTATTTCCAAAGTCGAGCAGAAATTAGTAATTTGTCAACCAATCTATAGTTTTCATTTGGCCTATCATCTGTTTTTCTCTACACTGGCACAACTAACAGAGAGACGGTTGGCACCAAAGTCTACTAGCTACAGAGAGGAAATCTAGTCTGTAGGCCCCTGCTTTTCTCTGCTCAGAAGTTTTGTGTGAGAAACCTACAGCATTCGGGGTATTATCTTCGCTCATGGATGAACACCTTGTCCTAGAGCTGTGCCAGACTCATGCTTGATCCACCAGCTTTTGTAGAATTTCCAGATGTCAGAAACAGCTGGAAAGTCCAACCAGTCACAATTAAGCACAGCACCCCTTTTCAGAAGGCAAAGCTTTGTTTTTTTTAAACGTCACCCAGCCAGGCATGGTGGTGCATGCTTGTAATCTCATCACTCAAGAGGCCAAGGCAGGAGGATAGCCACAAGCTCAAGGCCAGCTGGACTACATAGTGAATTCAAGGCCAGACTGCATCACAAAGTGAAACCTGTCTGAAAAAAAAAGTCACCCATAGCTCAAAAATGTCCCCTCATTTCAACTGGCCATATGTGCTTGAGTTCTTGCCCCGAAATACTGAGCAGGGCCACAGCACAGCTGTTAGAGAAGCTGCCACTTGCACCGCAAAAGCAGATACAGTGATGAGTCAAGCTATTTCTTATACCACATTGTAAATGCTAAGTATGTACTAATCTAACAGGAATATGGGAAAAATAGGAGAGAATTAAGCTGTAAGGTGGCAGGTGCAGAAGCTATTGATAGTTTTCATTCTATTACCATGTCTATTGCAATGTAACAATGTACATGTTTCCATCATGCACAAGCAAAAAAGAAAAACACACATCCCATTTACTTTGGCATTATACATACTTTATCTCATATAATCCCTGTGAAATTGGTATCATAATCTCCATTGTACAGATGAGAACATTGAGGCTCAAGAAAGTTAACTGCCTTGTTTCCTGCCAAGTACCTAGGGAGCTCAAGAGGAAGGATTCCAACTTACAACTATCTCCAAAGCCATAGGTTAATTCAGATACCGGCTAAAGTTTGAGAACCATCACACAAAACTGAGTGAAGCCTCACTGTAACATACCAAATCACCTCAGGGATTCAGGTAGAGAATGCGCCGATTTCTCTCAGGATCACAGTCATATGCTGTGTATTTCACAGAATTTAGAAAAACAAACCTTGCTGGTTCTTCTATCCCTAAATACCAGCATTGCATTAAAACTCAACTGCACCCTTAAATGGCACTAACACTATGATTTCTAAGCATACCTTAGTAATGAGGTAACCAAATTTTGTTTCTTAGCAGACTGTTGGTAAAGAAGCCCAACGCACAAAGCTCTGCCTGCTCCTTAGTACTCTGCAGTCTCTCCAGACCCTTAGCTTAGGGTCCTCTTCAAATCCAGTGAAGATGTGTCCTGCCTCACATACTCTGATGGATAAATCTGAAAATAACCACATTTTACAAATAAGTCATATCTCTTCAAATTCATAATTCAATGACCAAGGAAAATATGACCTTGACATGCAACCCTCAGTTACTTTTAAAAGATGAACCATTTCTAAATGTTTTATAAGAATAGTGGCCTCTGCCTAAAAAAAATAGAGGGAGCTGGATCAATTTATTCAAATAAACTCTAGAAAGAGTTAAATATTCCTCTTGAGCCACAAATCCAACTTTAGATCACCAGAGAAAGTTTTCATCATAAAAGACTGATTTGACATATATGAACAGTTGGAAAGGGTATGATTTAGAAAGAGAACGGTTTCTACATTATTTTAAGAATGATCAAAACTACCACTAATAAAACCTAATTCTTATGTGACATCATCTAAACTATCGTTCTGGCACCCTAGTGGCAGAAAGGTAGATTACTTTACTCCACCCCTCTTCTGGGTGTCTTGATGCTATTCTAGTAGGCATGGACTCATGGTAATTTTGAACTCTAAGAAATTTTGTTTCTTTTGAACACCCAAGGTCTAAGTTCTTCCCTCTCTCATACTATCATCAGTGGCTTCTCCTCTTTTCTATTTCACCCCAACAATTTTCACTTTTCCTTGTACACTCTCTCTGTTCCCCTTCACAGTTCACTTTCCCACCTAAACTCAACCACAAAATTACTGTGTTGGAGTCTCAGGCTGATCGGCCTTGGAAAACAGCTCTCTACTGCCCATGGCTATTCTACTCCATCCTAAACTTAGCTCGGCTTAGAATCGATGAGCCCATGTAAGTGTCATCCACCCCAAACCCTCCAGTTCTGGCCTAAGGCTCTCATGCTCCTGTTGTTTATCTTGTTTCACTCTGGAATTTCCATCCCTTACCTCCCTGTATCTAAAATCCCTCCCACTTGCAGATTGGAAAAACTGGTGTATTCCCACTTTTTCTTTCAAGGCCATTCTATTTCTGACAGTGACTCCCTTCACCTAGTCAGTATCTTTACTTTATTCTCGATTTCCTCATGAATGTTTAGATTTACAAGCCTTGGGTCCCAGCTGCCCCTGCTTCCCGGGCCCTCCCCAGAGTAGTGGGTATCAGAGGTTGTTACATTTCCCAACACAGCCCCAGACATCTGAGTAAATGTGTTTCTCCTTTGGCTCCTTATCCCTTTTTCTTTTATGTTGTACATTTTGTAACTGTCCACTAACTCTAAATGTTCTATTTCTTTATGAGTAAACACATTTATATTAGTCCCTAAATGCCAGTTGCTCCCTATCCCTAATTTTACCTAAGATCATCTTTCTTACCCCAACCTTCGTGATTCCACCAGGAAGTGTAAAGAGAGAAGTCTTCAAAGTTTTATGTGGAAAATATCATCTGGAGAATCCAAGGTGCCATTTCTGGCCCTAACACAAAACCAGTGATGTCTACCTTCCTTCTGCCCACTGGCTGCTCTTCACTGCCCAACCAATGCTCTTTCTGACGTAAGTCCCTTTTTTCTGGTGTCCTCTCCTCCTGTGATTTTTCTCTCAAAGAAGCCCTTCCTTCAAACCCATTACCCAGACTAATCACACCGTGTGATCCTCTGCTACTTGTATGAAACATTTTACCCCCCCCTTACTGCCCAAGATCACCTAGGCAAGAGAAGAGACCCTCTATCTCTCCCTGCCTTTTCCTGGCAAACTGAAAAAGCCAGACCCACATTAGCACCGTTGGTATAGTCACCATTTCTTCTGGAACTCTCCTCTACTCTGTCTGATCCACATTCCAAGAGCAGAGTCTATCAGGGCCTTAGCTCTCCCCTACCCTGCCATAACAACCAGCCATCCCTTCCTTGTTGCTCTGTTCTGAAGAACTGGTCCTGCACAGCCCAGACCCTGGTGTCCCTTTCCCTTTTCTTGGTGACATAGCCAGTCCTCACCTTCTGAAGCCAGAACAGAAAAAGAGCCTTACCTACTCCTGTTGCAAAACTGCTAATAGGTTCAATCCTTTCAAAGCCAATTTTAGTAAGGCGCTGTGCACCTAGGCCCATGACCCTCATCGCCAAAGTCTACCCCCACAGGCAGCTGCCTCAGTCACCCTATTTAAAAGATATCTGGCTGAGGATTTAGTTCAGTGGCTCTGCGTCTGCCTGGCAAGCACCACGTCCTGAGTTCGATTCCTACTGCCAGAGAGAGCTGTCTAATTATCAATATCCTCCTGACTTACTCGATAGCCATGTCCCCCTTAAACTCTATTAATCAATCTTCAGATGCTCTTAACCCTGCTCCTTCCAGCTCCTTCAGAGCTCTGCCAGCCTTTCCTACTTTGTTTCTCCATCAAAATTTTTTAACCTTTTGCTTCTGTTTGGAGCCTTTGGGTGATTCTCAGAATTAGATTAAGATTATCCCACTTAATCTCCATGGAATCTTCCCCATGTCTTTCCTACACATTGGCATCACCATTCAACCTCGCTTCCCTCACCTCTGTCCCTAACATCCTCAAGTGTGCAACCTACCATCCCCCCCCCATACTAAAGCTCCAAGATAAACAGAACTAGATGACCTTTATTTTCCTTCCATCCTTGGAATTTTATTATCAACCTAATACCTTTCCAATGCCAAATGCATTTCCGAGTTATTTCCCTGGAAAATGTTTCAGTAGTAGAGTTCTGAGAAATTGCCTCAATTTGAAAGACCCATAAGGCTAACCAGTGTAACCTGTAAGTGCACCCCAGAAGTCTCACCAAAGCTTTCTGTAACTGTGCTCCACCTCTGTGTAGGGAGCCAACCTCGAAATCGCCTTCTGGGTATTCATTCGGCCATAGCCCTGAAGTCCAGACCTCTTCCCACACTTATCCAAAGAGCCCTTAAACCCTGGGCTAGACGGGCTCTCCAAGAAGCTGTCCTTACTGTCTACTGTAGGAAACACCAAGAATGAGTTAAGTATCACCACGTCAACAGTTTCAATCAGCCAACACCGAAAATTTCACAACAATAAAACAAAAAACAGTGTTCCTACTGGGGGAGGGGGAGATGCGAAAGGAATGGAAGGGCACCCCCACTGGCCTGTGGCCTCCCCGGTTTGCGGTGTGCTTCCCTCCCGCCTTTCCGCTGGACCACAGCTTTGCCAACAACGATCTCCCGCACCTCCATAACGTGAAATCCCCAGCCTCGGTGCGCACGGCTCCTCCCAGCCTTGCCCCGGACGTCCCTCTGGCCCAGCCTTCCTCTCAGTGGGACCCCGGCGAGAAGGGCCCCCTCCACCGTCCAGTTCACCTCCCTATCCCTTCTTGGGCCTCAGGGCGCCCCTGCA
>PVIR01043014.1:0-11804 GCA_004026965.1 Petromus typicus | reverse complement strand
TCCTCCTGCCTCTGCCTCCCGAGTGCTGGGATTACAGGCGTGAGCCACCACGCCCGGCACTGTGGTATGTGGTACTGGTTGCTGCTGGGTGTGGGTCTCCACACCCAGTATTGTTATGTGGTTACCGGGGAATCGAACCCGGGTCCTTGCGCTTGCAAGACAGGCGCCGGAACCACTGAGCTAACTCTCCGGCCCTCCCTACATAGAATCTTTACATGTCCCTTTTATCAATTGATGAAATAGTTAACTTTCATAATCGATAGTAATACATTTTTCAAAATCTAAGTGACTTAATTATATTGCCATATGTCACAGTATCTTGCATCTAAGGACTATTAGGAAAGTTATATGTGTTTGTGTGTGTGTATGTGTACACAACAGGAGGCACTGTGCAAATATAAAGTGAGCATGACTGAAAACTTATTTTGGAAATAAAAGTTTTTTCCTGGGGAATTTCTATTTTAATACAATTATGTTTATATTTTGAATTTTAGCTTAATGAATTTGCTTAGTAGTAATTATGTTTTTCATTTTTTTAGTGAGAATATGAACATTTTTAATACATTGTTTACTGGCTGCATAGAGAAAACCATTATATTGTAGCACTGTTAATAAATTATCATGTAAATTTTATGTCTGTAAAATTAATGACTGCAAATTGATACATTCTTCAATCTCATAGATTATAAAACAGATATAATGCCTAAAGTTATATTTTAGAGGACAATAAATTATTTTCATTCTTTATATAAAGCGTATGACTTTCTTTTCTTTTTCTATTTAATTGTTCCCAGACCCATTTAAAATTCCAGGATTTATCTGCCAGTGTGTTTTCATTATGAGCACATCTTTTTTTTTGAGACAGGGTCTTTGTAGTTCAGGCTGGCCTTGAGCTCAGCCTTGAACTCACAGCAATCCTCCTGCCTCCGCCTCCCAAAGTGTTGGGGTTACAGGCGTGAACCATCACACCTGGCACTGTAACATGTGGTTCTGATTGCTGGGGAGTGTGAATCTCCACACCCAGCATTGCTGTATGTGGTTACTGGATATCAAAGCTAGGTCCTTTCACTTGCAAGACATGCATCGGAATCACTGAGCTAAATCCCAAGCCCGTTTTTTGTCTGAGAGGACCGAATTATCTGAGAGAACTGAATGTCTTGCTGTAGGCGATCGCTCACTCCCCTATATAGTGCTGGAGTCTCTTTTAGATTAGCACATTGACCCAGTATGGAAAGTTGTTTCTATTTTCTAGTGAGTGATAAATAATAATTTCCTATAGATCGTACTTATGATTGTTGAAAATACATCTGTCGATATGAGAGAATTACTGGGGAGAAATTAAAAAATTTCAGTATTAGAAATTTAGATAAAACATGGTAGTATATATGTTCCTCCAAAACTACTAATTGCTAAAGGAGCCAGTGATTTTTTTTCAAATTATATGAAACACTAAATAATTTTGAGTGGCTGTGCAATAATATTAGATTAAAATTAGTTATAGAGAATAAAATACATTTATGGATGTTTATTTCCATTATATAATATATTCCTTGCTTCTTCTAAATTAGTATGAGATGATATTATGGTACAAACATAATTTTACAACGTTTTAAAGATATTTTGAGTTCAATATTTTGCTTTCATTTATTTTTCAAATATCCTCTTTCACCTATTCACTATGTTCTTCTGTTTTTCATTTATATTTTAAGTTCTTTTTCATTGATACAGATGGAGACTCAGGAGGTGTGTGCTTTGCCCAGGACCACAGACTTCAGTATAATGATATTCAAACTTGATTAACTAAAACTCCAGAAATCTAACTGATACAGAAATAAAGGCTGACTCTGATTAATATTTAACCACTTTAATATTTTCTTTCTTTGATTAGTTCACTTTTGCAGTGTTCCCTGGTTACATTCATTGTGATGAATTGGTTCCTGTACATAACACATTTGATATCTTTTTTCCCTCTCCCTCTATCTGGCCAGCATCAAATTCACTGATCTTGAAGAGGCTCTAAAGGTAAATATCATATGTACAGCTGAAAAATTATACCAATAGGCCAAAATGTGTAAAATATGCAAGGTACTATTATTTTTTATCTTTATTGGTACATTAAATATACACATCATGATTGCACTCCATAATGGGGATTTGTACCAGTATAAGACACAACTTAATTCTCATTTTTTCCCATAGCCCTACCCACCCTACCACCCCCCATATACATAAAATTTGTTTCCTTACTTTTTTGTTACAATCTCAACATATTCCCCCTTCACCCTATTTTACATTGAGCATTTTCTATTTCACAATATATAACATACAATGCTAGGACTTTATTTATGTCTTTATGTCTTTATTGACTTTCTAGAAGAAGTTCTAAACTAAGTAAATAGTTTTGCTTGGTACATTTTATTGATACATTCTAGATAAACTTTGTGATCACATTCATCACTGGGAATTTAAATCAAGATACAATTTTTGAAACATTGTTCCTGGTGGATTAATTTTTTATTTTCTCCTATATGCAAATATATATATATATATATATATGCATATATAGATAAATAGTTAGATGGAGACTAATATATTTCACTTATGTGAATGTTTATCTAATTATCAAAGAAATAGAAAAGTGATTTTCTTGAAGGATGGAGAATCACACAAAAATTTCATATTTAATATATTTGGAATATAACTGTGTACAATGTGCTACATTATGAGTGTATTACTTTGCTCTTAGGATTCATGTTTAAAAATAGATTGCATAATCTTTTGATTAATGTATTCATACAAAAATTAAATAATTTCCATCTGATATTAATAGATTCAATACTTGGAATATCACAAATATTTTCTAGTAACATTTTAGAAATCATTTCAATTATTAAGTAATTCTAATTTTTTTTTTTTTTTTTTTTTTTTTGAGACAGCGTCTCCCTTTGTGGTTCAGGCTGGCCCTGAGCTGAGCCTCAAACTCACATCACAGCAATCCTCCTGCCTCTGCCTCCCAAATGCTGGGATTACAGGCGTGAGTCACCATGTCCGGCACTGTGCTATGTGGTACTGATTGCTGCTGGGGTGAGTCTCCACGCCCAGCACTGTTATGTGGTTACCTGGGATGGAACCCAGGCCCTTGCACTTGCAAGACAGGCGCCGAAACCACTGAGCTAAATCCCCGGCACAGTAATTCTAAAATTTTAAGTTATTTTTCACAAATCATTTTTTTAAAACTATTTGACAAGAAAATTTTATAATTTTCTTATCATTTTAACCCTGCACAAGTCGGAAACTTCAGAACAGGAATTATTTTGTAAGAAATAAATTAGGATTCCAAGCTCCTCAGCCCCCTTCTTCCGTGGCTGCCCCGCCATGCGGTAATTCCTATACCTCTTCTGAATCTGACTCTCAAAATTTCACTCACCGACGCAGGAAATGCTTAAGCACCCACCAAAACATTTGCAATTCATTCTTTCCAAGTTTCACTGCTTTATCATTTCTTTTAACATCGGAAGGAATATTTTACATAATCTTGTAGCAAACTTTAAGCATTTGGTAAAACAAATTGCCTTATTTTCTACCTGTGTTTTGTCAATAACGTTTGTAGTGTGTGTAATACAATATTTAAAGACTTAAGTAAATGATACTGAAGTTATAGTAATGACTAAAAAATCTTGAGTAGATTTTTTTAAAGTGCATTATATTTTCATGTAAGAAATTCAATCCCCTCAATTGACTGTCTTTTTAGTCAAGGTGGGAAAAATTAATTCTTTTCTAATGTACTAGTATTTTTCAGCATTAGATTTTGTGTGTTTGTGAGTAATTATGCAAATAAATATTTCCTTAAAATAAATAGTCCTATATTTAAAAACAATTAAGGCACATTCTTATGAATCTAAAGATAATAATGATAATGAATAAAAGAACTAAATTTGCAGATTTTTAATTCCAAAAGAAAATAGACATTCCTATCATGTTAACTCTATTCTATTCCACATGTCAAGTTAGCATTTTCAAACCATTTCTAAGTTTCCATCACGCACCTGCATGTAAATCACACGGAGCAGGAGCATCTCACCTGAGCAGCTTCTTCTGAATGGCGGTAGAGAGAGGAGTCATTTACACCCTAATTGTCTTTCTGGTGGCAGAAGTTTCAAATGAAGTAAACAGTTTTGCTTGGGTGGTACATAAAACTCACAAACGTTCATTTCGGAGAGGAAGAATACAGACTGTAATGGTCCGAAGGTAGTGTTTGGCAGTTGTAGAATGAGGTATTTCTATTAAAACTTTCCCTAGAACAAGACAATGTTGTAGTTCTCCTTTGGTAAGTGGAGTGCATCTGAGCTCTGTGATTTCTCATTCACCTGGAGTTCTCCCCTGCCGGCATCTTGTGGGACATTTACACCAAACTGACTTATTTGTATCCGTGCAGTTGAACCTCACCAGGCCATACAAGGTGCACAGATGCTTACTGACTGCCGCATATTACTGTATATATTTACAAATATTGCAAAGCTTGTTTTTATCTAGGATGGTACCTGTTGCATAATGTTGCCATCCCTCTGTCCGCTCTACTCCCTAAGGCTGTGATGACAACCATTCCCTGATCGACTTTCTTGTGAGACACTTAAGCTCTACATGCAGACCATACTTTGCATTTTTGGACCTGTTTACAATGCTTGAAAAAGCGATGTTTCGTTTAAGTTTCTTCAAATGATGAAATTTCAATCAAAATGATTGCCTAATAGTATTCCATTGCACATATTACCATATTTTCTTTATCTGTACATCACTTGAGGGGTTTCTAATGTTATTTCCTCATTTTTGTTATTGTGAATAGTGCTATGACAATCACCAGAGTGCAAATGTCTCATCCGGAGACTGATTTTAATTTCCTTCATTCCTAGAAGGAGGATTTCTTCATCATATGGTAGTTCTATTTTTGTGAAAACTCCACAGTGTTTGTCATAATGGCTCTATTAATACACGTTCCCCTCAACAATGAGATGTTCCGTTTGCATGCTAGGAAGGATCCTATAATTTTGAGAACTCGTTAGTCTGAGAGAGACACAGAAAGAACGAATGATACGGATATTTTTAGAATGTCAGCTAATTACTTTGAAAACACATATTGCTGTTCATTAAGGTGTTAATATTGATTGTATTATCAGCATATGTTCTTTCAGCTTGTATGGGATGATAATTCTCCATTTTGCAACTAAACTTGGTCCTGTGATAAACTTCAGCTTCTGAATTATGTGGAAATACATAACTTAGTAGCAGAAGCTGCAAGGTTTCTCTTTCCCACTGTCAAAACATGGATAATGTTCCTTACAGAGAATACTTTAGCAATCTATGTTTTTTTTTTAATTAAGACTGTATAAAACAGAGTTCAGGAGAAGGTTAATTTTTAAAGACAATGATTTCTTTTTTTTGCAGTCATTGTTGTGTGGTTATATTAATCAAATTGACACAGTGGAAACATTACACAGAAAAGTAAGTGACTCAATTTGAAGGCAATTTATATAAATTATATAAATTTATATATTTATATATAAATTAATATAAGGATAGAATAAATATAGCTCTATGTCAAAGGAGAATGTGCCAGTAAACCCCATTTATTTATTTATTTTTTTTCCAGTGAAGTTCTTTTTAACTGTAAACACAGTGAATAGAGACATTTAAAGGTGGGTAGAAAAATGGAAGATACAAGTCAGTGATCAAGTTTAATTATGGATTTCTCTTCTCGGAGAATGTTCTTGAACATCATCTTTTTTTTTTTTTTTAGGTTTTTTGAGACAGGGTCTTGCTTTGTGGTTCAGGCTGGCCCTGAGCTCAGCCTCAAACTCACATCACAATCCTCCTGCCTCTGCCTCCCGAGTGCTGGGATTACAGACGTGAGCCACCACGCCCAGCACTGTGGTATGTGGTACTGGTTGCTGCTGGGTGTGGGTCTCCACACCCAGTATTGTTATGTGGTTACCGGGGAATCGAACCCGGGCCCTTGCGCTTGTGAGACAGGCGCCGGAACCACTGAGCTAACTCCCCGGCCCCATCTTGAACATCATCTTTATTACTCTGTCCAATCATTTCAATTGATCCAGGTGAAATATCTGTCAAAATAGATATTTAAAGTTGGATGATATATATGCAGATGTTATTCTGGTCAAAATTGCCTTTCAGAGTCAATCACACTTATAGAACTACAGCTAGGTACTACACTGTTAGGGCATATTGTAGAGCAGGTCACTTCACAAATGATGGTTTTGCCAAACTTATTAAATATGCCTATCAGGAAGTGAATAAAGACACTGGGCATGATAAAGCACACCTGAATTAATTCCCTTCAATGTTTGTCTTTTAGAATGGTCAATTATAATAAGACATCCATTAAGGGAAATATTTTCTAAATAATCAAAATTATTTCATAACTTCTTACCAAAGTCTGGTGATATTTTTCGTATTTTAGTCATCAGAATTTCTAATATTATTAGAAATATTTCTAAGCTCCAAATAGGGCTTCTGCTTACGTTTTCTGAATTTATAATCTATAAAATCTATATCATGTCACTACCCTTGCTGAAAAAATTATGAGTAGACCCTGATGTCAGTGTTGTGTTGTGAATGATGACACAGTTTTTGTTTTTTGTTTTTTTTTAGGTTTTTGGAGACAGGGTCTCGCTTTGTGGTTCAGGCTGGCCCTGAGCTCAGCCTCAAACTCACGTCACACTCCTCCTGCCTCTGCCTTCAGAGTGCTGGGATTACAGGCATGAGCCACCACGCCCGGCACTGTGGCATCTGGTACTGATTGCTGCTGGGTGTGGGTCTCCACACCCACTATGGTATGTGGTTACCGGGTAATCGAACCCAGGCCCTTGCGTCTGCAAGACAGGCGCCGGAACCACTGAGCTAACTCCCTGGCCCGATGACACAGGTTTTTAAGAAACACTAGCCTACCCCCTGCTCTTTTAATCTGAATAGAATCGCTTTTGCCTCCCTGAGATATGCCCATTTACTAATTATACCATAAGTGACTCATTAGGACTTGAAACCAGCAGACAGAACATGTGCATCTATTTAGCATAAGCCCAATTCTGAGTTAATTGTAAAATTAAAACTCATTAAAGTGATTACATAACGTGGTGGAGTAATGGAGAATTTAGTGCTGGTAAAGACATATAGGAAGGTAATGTAATCAGTATGTTCTTTGCAGAATAATCTATGCATATACTTTTAAATCACGAACATGGATATTTCCTATAATGATTAAAAGGACTGTACAATTTTCAAGAATGTGCACTTGTTATTCATTCAGTTTTTCTTTTCTTTTTTTTAAAACTGTGCTGCAACTTTATTTACTTTTTAAGTTTAGAAATAAAGCTTTTGTATTTGATGATATTATAATATGAATTTATTTCCTATGCAATTAACTTAGTCTCATGTGAGTATTTAGGCTTCTAGTTCTTCATTGTATTTAATGTCAAGAGATACATATAATGAAATGGATTTTGTATAATTTTCATAAAATATAATTTATATAATAAACAAAAAAGATGTTAAGTGTACAGATCAGTGTAATTTTTACATGTGTATACCCATACACTAAGCATTCAGAGCTTGACATAAAACACTTTTATCATTCCAATATATTTATTAATGTCCCTCATATTCAGGTAATGCTTAAGGGTAAGTCATTCTTTTTTTTTTTTAATTGAAATCTTTATTGGTACATTACATATATACATCATGATTGCATTCAACAATGAGAATTTGTACCAGTATATGACACAACTTAATTCTCATTTTTCCCCATAACCTTGCCTGCCCTCCCACCCCCACCCCCATGTACATAAACTTTGTTTCCATTCTTTATCATTCTTTTAAAGTCAGGATTTCAGAATCATCCTATCAAGATCTTTGAAAATTTGCCTCTTCATAAAAATAAAGTAAAACTACCCAAAACTCTCAAAATTAATTTTATCAGGTTCCTAGCAATTAACCTAAAATTTGCAACATTGTGATAAGTGAGGATTCTAGCAAAGTGGCTGAATCTCAATTGCAATTGCAAGTTTTGTGGCATTGTTGGTTTGTATTTATTCTGAGAAACAATGGAACTCAGGTCTGCATGTCTACTGGAAACTACTGTAACTTACTTCATTAATTTTGGGTCACTTTGACTTAATTTGTTTCATCACCTTTTTTTTTTGTTTTTGCTTTTAGGTTTTTGATACCTTAGAAAATTAGCCAACTGGTAGCCATTTTGTGAAAGATATGTATTTCAGATAATTAAAACAAAAAAGTAGCAAAGCAAGTCAACATGAGCAACAACCAACACTTAAACAATCCTTGAAATAAGAAGTCTAATATTGAGAATTGCCTTTTATGTCATTTTTAATGTGCCATTACAAATAAATACAATTTTAAGAAAACATTTTAATGAGAGTTCAGAGACATGAATGAGCAAAAAGCAATCAGTAAAAGTATTAATGAAGCATTTTCAATTTTGTCTTAGGGGATACAGATTTTAAATTAAACATTACATTTGTGATTCAGTTACTAAGGAAATCAAAGTAAAATATTTAAGCAAAACAATATGATATAGAACCAAGTAGGAAAAAAATCATTAATGAATATAACCAAAAATAAATAACAGATGCAAATTATAATAATTGGAATGAAATATTTTCCATGGGATCCCAATAACATATTTTGGGCAACATAAGAAAAATGTGATTATTTTGTTCATTAAATGATACCTTCAGCCAATGCAAGAGGAGAAAAAAATGAGCAAAAAGTGAATAGATTGTTAGAAACATGTAGGACACTGTCAGACAAATCAACATATACATAATGCATATGAAAGATAAATTATAAAGAGAAGACAAAAATTGTTGAATAAATTTTAAGTAAAATATTACAAAATTAATAAGACATATTAAAAGGATCAAGACACTCCAAAGTGGATGGACTCAAAGTGATCACCAACTGGTCAAATTATAGGGAAATATTGAGAGACAATTTGAAGTACAGCAAATGATAAATGTTCACATAAAAGTAGCTTTAAGTGTGATTAGTAGCTTTCTTCTCATCAGAAACAAGGAAAGCCAAACAGATAGAGGATATATTTCAAGTACTAAAAGAACCACAATACTATACCCATTTAACCAGAAAAAAAAAAAAATGTACCCATGCTAGAAATCAAGAAAACAATTTTCACAGATTCCATGATGCAATCTAAGAAATAAAACGCTAAATCATATATATATATATAGACACATTTAAATTATTAGAAATACAATTCAAGGGCCGAGGACTTAGCTCAATAGTTCCAGCACCTGTCTTGCAAGCACAAGGACCCGGGTTCAATTCCCCGGTAACCACATACAATACTGGGTGTGGAGAGACATCCCCAGCAGCAATCAGAACCACATACCACAGTGCCAGGCATGGTGGCGTGGTGGCTCATGCCTGTAATCTCAGCACTCCGGAGGCAGAGGCAGGAGGATTGCTGTGATGTGAGTTTGAGGCTGTGCTGAGGGCCAGCCTGAACTACAAAGCAATATCCTGTCTCAAAAAGAAAAAAAAAAATACATTCTGAAATGATATTTAAAAATATGTGTACACTTAAAAGAATAAAATATTTTAGAGTAAGTTAAAATAACAGCTTGAGAATTAAGTGAAAATTTTAAACCCTTGTTGAAGGTACAGTAAATCTTTAAGTAGATGGAAAGACATCTTCTTTCTCTGAAAGTAACAACTTCAGTCTCCTGAGATGGGGAAGCATGTCAAGTATTCTACAGAGGCATTGAGTGCTAATAATAATCTCTGGTGTTCTGTAGAGATTGACAACTACTTCTTCAAATTCATCACAGTGGGAAGGACATAATACAGCCAAAGCAATCTTAAATGAATGATGTATCTTAGAAATGTCTTTCAAGTAGTTGTTTAAAATTGTTATAAAACTCTTGATGAGAATGATTTTCTTTCATTTGTGTTATTAATAATCCAAAAGCTATTGCTTTTAAGTACACCTTAGAATAGCTCGGGCAAAGTCTCAATGGATTCCTACCAGGAGACACAGCATGCAAGAGCTGAGTATCCAGGTTAAGGTACAGAATAATGTGACTCCCCTACAGTTTAAGAAAATAGTTTACATTAATATTTGAATTTTTATGCCTCAAACACTTTCGAATTTACTCAGAACCCAGGAAGGTCCTCATACATTGTAAACATCTTTTATGCCACTGAATTTTGCCTCCATCTCATTTTAAGTTTAATATTTATAACTAACTCCTAACTAAATGCAATGACTAAAATTGTTGGGAACCACGGACATCTTACTTGGATTTAAGACTGATTTACTGGGATTTACTTACTTGGATTTGAGGGTGTCTGCCCTGCCCTGTGGGATCAACTGCTAGAATTATTGAAGACATCTGCTTCACCCTGTGAGATTTTAAATGGCAAGGATTACTGCACTAGGATTATTAGCCTTGGGACTTACTGGAAATTACTGGGGTTAAGCTTGTCTTCCCTGCCCTAAGTAACTTTCAAACACAGGGATTTTTGTGGGACCACTCTTTTTAATGCATGCTAGGATTATTAGTTCAAGGCTTGGTATGAACTAAAGGTGCAAGTGAAATTGGGTTATAGGTTCTTCTGCTTCTACTTCTGCTGATGCTGTATCTGGTCTTTGACTGTTGCTGCTCAGAGTGGCGAGAGTCAAGCTCAGGATCAGCCTTTTTCCTCAAGGCTCTGACTTTGTTGTTTGTTGGTTATTAACCTTTTAACTGTGGGACTACTGGAGAATTGGAGCTCATCGCAAGGGTTCTGGCTGAGTCCTCTTCCCTGGACAACCACATAAAATAAATTTTAAAGTTTAAGATAATTAGTGTTTGATAAAAGAATAATCTAATCCTCTCATGTGTAGAGCATAATATAATATGTCAACACCTGGAAAATTATTTATTTTCAAAAATTAATTTCTTAGTTTTGCAATTGAAATGATTCGTCAAAGCAGAGAAAAAAATACTATGAGTGTGTGTGTTTGGAGGGGCTAGATATTATCTCTTAAATAGAGTACTTCATTTTCTAAGCACAAGAAATTCTTGAACTAGAATCTAGCCTTTATGGAGTACGTATTTTAAAGATATCACCATCAAGAAATTTATTGCTTGCTCATAGAAGGAAGAATGTTAAGTAGCAAATATGGACATAAATTTTTGAAAAACAAGGAGGCAATGTACTATGGTGTTCGACATGGAATACAGTTAAAACAGCTAATGCTCATAATTTTGAAGTCATTTCCTAGGGTCACGTAATCCAAATTTGCATTTCTGAATTTCAATTTTTTGAGCTGTATAACACACTCTTTAATAATTGTGCCATGTGTTATTCTTCCTGATAAACTAGAAAAGATTCAATATTTCACACATGGGCGGATCTGAGATAAATACAAGAGAATATGTTTGATAAAAAAAGCAGAAGCTCAGAAAACTACTCATGTTTCATTAAAAATTATAAAATACTGATAAATATTGCATGCCTTTAATACACATTGTGTGCTACTGTGTGGTTTATTGTCCCTTGTGATAGGGACATTTTTACAAGAAATTTCATAATTTATTCTTCTAATGTTTGCTCTCTCAATGAAGAGTTTTATTATATCTTTAAATGAGCAGGGTGTGGTGGCTCACACCTTTAATCCTAGCACTCAAGAGGCAGAGGTAGGAATATTTACAGGAGGCTGAGGCCAGCTCAAGTTTACATAGTGAGACTTTATCTCAAAAAAAAAAAAA
>PVIR01043013.1:0-11476 GCA_004026965.1 Petromus typicus | reverse complement strand
TGAGGAGAAAATGTTCAAATGAGAAAGGGAACAAGGGAGAGGTATGAGTGGAAAGAAGGAAGAAGAAAACCTAAAAGTAGAAAGTGCAAACAAAGCTTTTGTAAATAAGGAGAGGTCCAAGAGGGAATGGAATGGGGAAAGAAGAGGCAGAGGCAGCATGCATCATGTACAGTCACAAATTCATGACGAGTGCCATTGTTATGTATATCTGAAATGCACCAATAAATATCTTTTTTTTTTTTTTTTTTTGAGACAGGGTCTCGCTTTGTAGTTCAGGCTGGCCCTGAGCTCAGCCTCCAACTCACATCACAGCAATCCTCCTGCCTCTGCCTCCCGAGTGCTGGGATGACAGGCGTGAGCCACCACGCCCGGCACTGTGGTATGTGGTACTGGCTGTTGCTGGGCGTGACTCTCCACGCCCTGTATGGTATGTGGTTACCGGGGATCGAACCCGGGCTCTTGCACTTGCAAGACAGGCGCAGGAACCACTGAGCTAAATCCCTGGCCCAGGTAAGAATTAGTTTTAAAACCACTGTTTCATCGGGTCTTACTAAAGCTCTGTGAAATGCAATTTCACTGGTAGAGGCTTATTTTGTCAGATACAAGAGCATTTCAACAACTCTGGGACCCTGTGGTCTTGACAATTCCTGAACTGACACTGGGTAGGAGAATCACTGAATGACGGTTATTGCTCAGGAGCTGGGATAAAGTGTTACATACAAAAAAGTCACAGTCACACTCTTTGAGCAGTGTGAAAATCAAGCCAGGGGTTCAGATTTTCCAGGGCTATCATGTTACCTCTTCTTAAATGTGCCATCCAAGCCATTTCCATCTACATATTTCCATGAGCTTCTCTGGGCTCCTCTGAAACTGGTATTACATAAAATCTTTTAAAATATTATGTAATAGATCTGTAGTCCAGGCAGGAATGTTTGCTTTAATTTATCTGAAATGCATTAGGTTCATTAATTCATCGACTCACATAGGCACGGATCCAGGCCAAAGGGAGGCACCTGGAGATATGACAAATATGACAAAGGTCTCTGGCTAGAGAAGAAGAGCTTAGCAAATGACATTCCTACAACAGCTATCAGGTCTGTCGCCACCCTCCATTAAGTCCTTCGCTCCAAGCATCCTAAAGCCCAGGTCCTTCTTTAGCACGACAGTGTGACCCGAGCCCCCAAGAAATTCTTCTTCCACCGTGATTCAGGCGCCTTCATGTGCACGGAACACAAACTACTGCTCACAACAGGAAAACTAAAATGCAAGGTTAAAACACAAGAGGCAGCACTTCATCTGAACCATTTCCTGTGACTTGCATTTCTTTTTTAAAAAATTGGCCGCCTTATTATTTTCTTAGTCACCTTCTCTGGGAGCATATTGGAGGCGTAGTCCCTCCTCGCAGCCTCCCATCTGCTGGAAAACACTCAGAGAGCCGCGTGACACACGCACATCCTCACTGGACCAAACCAGGAGAGCCGCGCGGGCACCACCATCTGCAGAGAACCTATCAATGCCCTCTTCAGACTAATGAAATTAATTTTACATGAGGGGGCGGCTGCCACCTGCTGCTCCCAGTAATGAGGTACACTTACTTAGAACTAAGTGTACTTAGAACTAAGTCCCGATTGCCAGGCAACACCGCTGCCTTTATTTCCCTCCAATCGAAACTCTCCTTGCTGGGCAGAGGAAGGCGCTTAGTCGAACACAAGCTTCTCTCCGCTCAAACAGCTAGGTTGCCTGTGTCCTAACGCAGACCCTTGGCATTTCAAACGCCGTTTATTTTTAAACTAGTTTCAGTCAAAACTGGTCTTTGTGTTTCTTGCTGGCGACCACGAAACCACGACGGGGGAGGGGCACGCTCGCGGGGGCACTGTCCCGGGTTACACGCGCCTTTGCGCCGGCCACGCGGAGCGACCTCTGGGCCGGTTGCGAGAGCGGAGAGTGGACCGCGAGGCGGGAGCGTGGGGGGCTGCGGCGGAGGCGCGGAGGGCCCCTGCTGGCATGGGGGCCAGAAGCCGAGAAGGTGGGGAATAGGAATCATGTGCATTCCTCGAGCGTACAACCCACGTTTGAGTGACAAACGACGAGGACAGCCCACGAAAACATCCAGGTGCAAAACAGCCAGGGCCGTCTCGCCCGCGGGCGCGCGTTTCCCCAACTAACTTTGGAACTCCGGCCCGGCGCCGCCCGAGCGCCCGCTCGCCCTGCGGTGAGTCGCGCGACCCCGCCGTCCCCGCGCCGGGCATGGAGGACCCCTTCGGCCCGGCCACGCTGCCGCCCGCGCCCAACCTCTCGGCGCCAGGCCTGCAGAGCTGGGGTCTCAACCTCACCGCGGGACAGGAAGCCTCCGCCCCGGTGCCGCCGCCACCCCCCGCGCCACCCAGCCGGAGGGTCGGCCTGGTCTTCCTGGGGGTCCTCCTGGTGGCGGCGGTGGCCGGCAACTCCACAGTGCTGTGTCGCCTGTGCGGCGCCGGCGGACCCTGGGCCGGCCCCAAGCGCCGCAAGATGGACTTCCTGCTCGTGCAGCTGGCCGCCGCCGACCTGTACGCGTGCGGGGGCACGGCGCTGGCGCAGCTGGCGTGGGCGCTGCTGGGCGACCCGCGGCCGGCGGCCGGCGACCTGGCGTGCCGCCTGGCGCGGCTGCTGCAGGCGTCCGGCCGCGGCGCCCCCGCGCACCTCGTGGCGCTCATCGCCCTCGAGCGCCAGCGCGCCGTGCGCCGCCCGCAGGGCCCGCCGCTGCCCGCGCGCGCGCTGGCCGCCCTGGGCTGGCTGCTGGCGCTGCTGCTGGCGCTGCCCCCGGCCTTCGTGGTGCGCGGGGACCCCGCGCCGCCCTCGCCGCCATCCGCCGCTCCCCAAGCCGGGCGCGCGTGGCCCGGGGAGCGGCGCTGCCGCGGCATCTTCGCGCCCCTGCCGCGCTGGCACCTGCAGGTCTACGCGGCCTACGAGGCGGTCGCGGGCTTCGCGGCGCCCGTCGCTGTCATGGGCGTCGCCTGCGGCCACCTGCTGTGCTTCTGGTGGCAGCGCCGGGCCCAGTTCCCGGACACTGGAGCCCCCGGCTCCCAGGCCCTCGCAGCCGCACGCAGTGCGCTCCCTCGAGCCAAGGTTCAGAGTGTGAAGATGAGCCTCGTGCTGTCGCTGCTCTTCGTGGGCTGCGAGCTGCCCTACTTCGCCACCCGGCTGGCGGCCGCGTGGTCGCCCGGGCCCGCGGGGGACTGGGAAGGAGACGGCCTGGCGGCGGCGCTGCGCGTAGTCTCGGTGGCCAACAGCGCCCTCAATCCCCTCGTCTACCTCTTCTTCCAGGAGGGCGACGGCCCGCTCGGGCGGCGGCTCCGGGGCCGCCTGGGCTCCGCGTGCTGTGCGCGGGACGGGGCCGAGGAGGACGGCGACACGCCCGGGGGCCGCCGGGCCCTGCACCGCCAGCGCTGGCCCCAAGCGCACTACCACCACGCCCGCAGGGACCAGGGCTGCGCGCGCCCGCCCCCGCCGCGCCCCCGCCCCCGCCCACCGCCCTGCGCCTGCGAAAGCGCCTTCTAGGGGCGGCCGGCCTGGCCGCGGGGCTGGGCGGGCCTGGCCGCCGGGCAGGGCGGCGCCGACTCGCACCGTGCGCCCCTCCGTGCTCCTGGCACATTCCCTCCCGGTGTTTACAGGGTCTACGCAGGCCGCTCATCCCGCCCCCCTCCAGTTTTTCCGCACATTTGGTCTTTTAGGAGCCATTGGGAAGTAGTTTTTTTAAAAGGCAAAAAATGACAGTGATTTTTGCAGTTCTCTTTCACGCTCCGATGGTCTCAGATAAGACCATAAATTACCAGGCTTTCACTATTTGCTGTTGTCATCTATTTAGATTTTAGTTCTTTAGATGTGTGAGTCGTGCTGAAGCCCAGGGAACCTTGGGGAGCAGCGACTTGGTCGTTCCTTGGGGGGGACGCCCACCTTGCACTCTGCGGGAGCCCGGGAGTTGTACCAGTTGTGTCCGAAACGGAAACAGCCTGCCACTTCAGAGGCAGACTATCTGTGAAATAAAAACATTTCCTACAGAGCAATTACGACTTTATTTTATGCCGTGATGTGTTTTCACAGAAGAAAATCATGACGCTTTTCTTTCCAGTCGAGCTTCTCCCGCAGCAGAAGCTGGGATTGTAGGAAGGGAACAGAGAAGTTTCCTTTAATCCCTTTCAAGCGGCCTGATGTTTGCGGGAAATCACAACCCTGGCGATGCCCAGCCCTGCCGCGGGAGCTGTGGTCCGCGTCCGGAGGGGGCCTGAGGGCGAAGTCCTCCGGAGCAGAAAAGAGCGCGTGAAGGTGGGGAATGAATTAGGGCCCAGAAAGGCTGGCGGAGAAGCTGAACCCCTGCGTGGGGTGTTTGTACACGGAGCTCCTGTGTAAAAGGTAAGTTCGGTGCCTGCTGCGATGGAGAACAAAGGCAGAGAACAGAATTCACTCTGACCTTTTCTTAACTGTCCTCAGTTCGAGGCAGAACCCGCAGCTCTCAGGAAGGACCGAGGCGAGTTCCAGGGATGTCACCTGACATTCTGCGGCTTTTCCGCGGGACTTTATTGTTCACCAACGAATGCAGGACTAAGATACTGAAAGATGAAATGGTTAAACTTACTTGTCAAGCCAGCGCTTTGTCCGCTGCTGATATCCCAAACGCCGCAGCCACGCTTGGCACACACGGTCACAAGCGCTCAATACGTATTTGTTGCAGGGTTCAAAATGTGAGCCAGGCATAGGACAGATAAACGTGAATGGAAATCTTTTGATGATGAATGTTGGGAAGTTAAACATTTTCCTTCTTCTCTTTGTTCCTTCCTGCCCTATCGAAGATGTTATGGTCTCCAGGGCCGGGGAATTGGCTCAGTGGTTCCGGCGCCTGTCTTGCAAGCGCAAGGACCCGGGTTCGATTCCCCAGTAACCACATAACAATACTGGGCGTGGAAACTCACACCCAGCAGCAACCAGTACCACATAACACAGTGCTGGGCGTGGTGGCTCACGCCTGTCATCCCAGCACTCGGGAGGCAGAGGCAGGAGGATTGTGATGTGAGTTTGAGGCTGAGCTCAGGGCCAGCCTGAACCACAAAGCGAGACCCTGTCTCGAAAAACCTAAAAAAAAAAAAAAAAAGATGTTATGGTCTCCAAAATACTAGGGAAAGATACTCCAAAGAGAGTTGTTATGAACCCAAGTCTGGGTTATAAGATTATTTCATTTCATGAATAAATGTTTATTACCTGTTTGCTTGTGCCTGTTAACATGTCAGACGCCGGGCATGCTAAGAGGAGCAGGTTTCTCCCTCAGAGACTGTTGTCAGGTAGGGGACACGTCACACTGAGGAGTCACATGCTTTCGCCACTGCTGTGAGCACCCAAGACGCTTTGCGAGGCTGAGGGCTGAGGTTCAGGGAAGGCTCACCACAACAGGCCCACCCCAGGCAAGTCCGGGTGACTCAGCGTGTGGGGCAGCACGTTCATTGCAGACACTGGGATAGGCTGCGGATACGCAGAGGAGTCCCACAGAGCATGTTCAAGCAGTGAGCACTGTTGAAATGATTAGCAGTTAGGTGGCCAAGGGGCCTGACTTGATGGGGTATGGATTCAGGAGATCCGCTTGTCCTCAGTGAAGAAAGGTCTGTGCCAGACTATGAAAACAAAGAGCAGCCTTGACAAGCTTCATCAGAGTTGGGACAGGGTGAAATCTGAATTTTGGAAAGGTTATTACAATGCAAGTATCACCAGTCAGAAGGGCAGAACTTCCTAGTGGCAGAGATCAAGGCAGGAGCTCTGAGAATCCTCCAAATGTGGCTTACATGTGCCACTTAGGCCGTGCTCAACTGAGACGATACCTTCCAGCCGAGTCAGGTTTACTATTATCTGCAACCAAGAGCACCTCATCAGAAAATTTTCATCCCGTGTAAGATGAAGTCCCATGGTAGGGATGTTGTGGAGGTAACCGAGTTACTCAGCTTCATAATCAAAGACTGTGATGATTAATTTAGGGACTCTGGTTAACTGTTAAGAGCTGCTCCAGTAGCTGGGAAAATATAATTTCTGGGCGTGTTTATGTGCTTCCAGACGAGGTTACCGTTTGAGTGAGTAGTCTACGTGAAGAAGATCCCTCTTCACCATTGTTGGCAAACATCATCCAATCAGTTGAGGTCCTGCTCAAACAGAATGAAAAGGCAGGTTCACTGTTGTTTCTTAGACTGGGACCGTCCCTTTCCCCTCGCCCTCAGACAGGGGGCTCCTGCGTTTGTGTCTTCGGACCCTGGCACTTACTCTAGTGGGAGAGTCGGAAGTCGGCACCACCGACCAAAGGGACAGACACAAACACCCGAGCCTGACACAGGACCAAGCTGAGACCGGCACCAGCTCCAGCCCTCTGATAGGAGAACACGCTGAACCTGGCAGCCGGTGCCAGTGTTCTGGCACCAGACGAAGTGGGACCACCGGATTAACTGTCAGAGAAGACGTACAAGATCAACAGCAACTGACCCTGCTGCTGCTGCCTTCTTGTTCTTGCAGTGGTCCATTCTGCTTGCAGGCTGCCCTTTCTCCCCTTTTTAAAGCACCTTTTTCGCCCTTCATTTGTGCTTCTCCTTATTTCTGCCCATCTCCAAATAAACAGTGATCTTTCACCTACCCAGTGTCCTGACCAATTCATTGATCAGGATAAATGAGAACCTGGAAAACATCTCTGGTCCATGTAATAACAGGAGCGCCGCAGACACAGTCCTGGGTCGCAGGACTGAATTACACCACACACACCCCATCTTCTCCAGATTTCACAGCATATGGCGGGCTTCAAGGCCTCCGTAATCGCAGGCCAGTTCCCACAGTGATACCAACCTCTCTTTCTCTCTTCGACACTTATCTGTCTTGGTTTTCTCTGAAAAATTCTACTGCCATGACTCGAATCTTCTTCCCATTCTGCCATCCTGAGCAGTGAACCTGACACTCACGCCAATTTCCGGTTCCCCTTGAGGTCACCAAACAGCTGCTGCAGCTACAGGTGTCACATTCCAACGCAACATTGTCCAAGAAAGAAAACTTTCTGCCCCTTTCACTCTTCATAAGTATGAGTGAAAAATCGAGGCTCTGTAGGAAAGCGAGGAAGAGGAAGTGAACTTTGGAAAGGCCAGGTTAAAATCTGTAAATAATCATTACAATAGTAAATAGTCTGGTTTTTACAATCTAATATGGATTTTAAGCTGACTGACAGCTAGAAGTTTTGAGAAATCTCTAGATTGGTTGGAAATATGGAACAGTAACCAAAGAAGCTGATATAAAATTCTATTAAAGTGGTTGTTCTGAGGCCAGGGATTTAGCTCAGTGGCTCTGGCGCCTGTCTTGCAAGTGCAGGGCCCGGGTTCGATCCCCAGTAACCCCATGCAATACTGGGCATGGAGTCTCACGCCCAGCAGCAATCAGTACCACACACCATAGTGTTAACCATAGAGCTAAAATAAGTAATCACAACCTATGATGTAATTTGAAACAGAAAGCATGTAGAAAACAACCAGAAGTCTAAGTAAACCACAAACAGGGACAGGCCATAAATCGTATGCTAAAAATAGAACAGTCTGGCTCATTTGTGAAAGAGTAGATTTAAAACATTTGTTCTAAGTTACTTCCTAGGAAATACGGATGAAGTTAGAAAATTTGATAAGTTTACCCTTTCCTTTCCAAAAATGTTCTGATGTGATCACAGAGAAAATACTATAAGGATAATTGATCCGGTTAAAATAAATAAGATTTTTTGCTGAGTTTGGGGACAGTGTAATATAACGGAAAAGCACAACATTCAGAGTCTATTTAGAATACAAAGAGTCCAAATTGGCTTTGACCCATCCACTTGGTAATGGGGTGACTGTGCACAGGATAGCCATTTTATTTGTTTTACTTTAATTTTGATGCTGGGGATCAAATCTAGGGTGTTTCAGCTTGTGTCTAGATGTTCCCCTAAATCCTCCTGCAGTCATAGGTGGGGCTTCTTCAGTGGCGGCTGGATACAGAGTGTGTGATGCTGGAGAGGATCATGACACTGATGCAACATTAGGTTTAGGGGAACTAGGATTAAGGGTGTGATTGGCACGTAGTCTGGATAAAATAAAAGGTGCTGTTTAGGTCCCTTTGCTTTTGCTGTCTTTCCTACAATGAGCTGTTTTCCTCTGCGATGCCCTTCTAGCGTGTGCCACCCTCTCTTAAAGTCGCTGACTATGGACCGAAAGCTCTATGAAAGGTAAGCCAAATCAACCTTTGCTGCCTTAATTTGTAGGTGTTGGGTATTGTCTCAGCAATGAAAAATAGTAACTAAGACACAGGGCCTGATGCACGAGAGGTAAGTGCACCGAGCCACACCTTTGCCTCTACTGAATATTTCTTAACCTTCTTTACTGCATCAATAAAATGACATTATATTATTTTCATATCCTTGTCATATTGTTTTCCTGCTGTTTGCTCTTTTTCCTTCCTTTCTACTTAACTGCTTTGCCTTGTGGATTCATTCTAATGGAATTGTTGACTTAAGTTTTTTTAGAATATCCTTCAAAACATTTTGGAGGGCTGCTTTGGTGGTCATGAATTTCTTCAGGAGCTCTTTATCGTGGAACTTATTTCTCCATAAAATTTGAAAGATAATCCTGTGAGGTACATCAGTCTGTGTTGGAGATTGTTGTCTTTCTAGGCTTGACATACTTCGCTCTAAGCTGTCCTTGACTTAAGTGTTTCAGTTCAGTCTGCTGCAATGCGATGGGTTTTCCTTTATAAGTGATTTGTTTCTTTTCTTTAACAGCTTTTATTTTACTTTGCTATTTGTTTTTTGTTTTTGAGACAAAGTGTCGCGATATAGCCCAGGCTAGCCTTGAATTCACTGTGTAGCCCAGGCTGGCCTTGAAATCCTGAGTGATGCGCTTGCAGGTATGTACCGCTACACTTGTCGCTAAGTTCTTGCTTTGAATTTCTAGAATGTTGACTATATGTCTCCGTGTAGATTTTTTCTGATCATGACTACTTGGAGTCCTATATGCCTCACTTATCTGTACCTCAAATTCTTTTTCCATGCTCAGAAAGTTTTCTGCTACTACTTAGCAAACAGATTTTTTTTATGTCCTTAGTGCTAGCTTCTGATTCTCCATTGATTCCAATTAATTATATATTAGTCTTCTTTGCATTGTCTAGCAGCTTCTGGATTTTCTTTCTTTCTTGTGGTCCTTTGCTCTTTTTAAGAGGTCTTTCCTTTGAAGATCACCAAGGACCACTTTATCTTCTCAATCTGATATTCTGTCTTCACATTGGTTGCTCTGTATATTTTCGGTAGAATTTTTAATATCCTAGGTTTAATTTGAGTCTGCTCTATAGAACTCAGTTCTCTATGTTGAGCACTCATGTTTCCGTGTCTTTTCCGTGCTCTATTTTTTAAATGTGTCTAGTCTAGATTTAAGAATCATTTGTTTCAGTATAGTCATCATATTTTTAGTTATCTCTGTTTTAGTTTTCATCAAGAAACTTGGTGTGTTTTGTTCCATTCACTGCTCCCATTCAGCGCTGGCTTTTTCTTCTTCCACCTCATTGCCCCCGTGATTTGCCTGGGTTGGGTTGGAAGTTACGGGTTGCATCTTGCTTCCTTGTTTTCTCATTTTGTTTTTGTTGTTGTTTGTTTTCTGTATTGAGGCTTGTAAGTTATTTATGGTAAGTAGCTTTATTACTACTATCAAGACCTCTTTAGGAAATGACTACTTTTCAGAGATGTCTTCTAGGAATAGCTGGCTCTTGGCCTTTTGTGTGTGTTCCATGATCTTATCTCTTCAATTTCTTATGGATGAAAGACCTATTTTGCCTAGCATGGAATTATTTAGTAGTAAACTATTGTTTATGACTGCAGAATAAGCTAGGTATTGGCATACAAGGAAGGTCAACTAAGCTAAAACAGTAATAACAACAGCATCAAGCACAGACTGGAAAAATGACAAACTAGGATAACTATTAATTTGTCACCCTTTTTGTTATTTTTTTAAGATAGGGTATCACGATGTAGTTCAGGCTGGCCTTGAACTCCCTATGTATACCTGGCTGGCCTCAAAGTCATGGCAGTTTTCCTTTCTCTGCCTGCCAGGTGCTGAGATTACAGGTGTGTATGCCACTGTTTATGGCTAATTTGCCACTTTTAACCTAATATGTAAGATTTATAGTTATATAACAACATCTAAGAAATCAGAAAATTATGTACAGTAAATATCCGCACAGTAGGGTAATTTTACTTTAAGGGGAGAAAATTTAAAAGAGTAAGAGTAAAGATAGAGAAATAGAAGACAAAGAGGTTAGAAGCAATGTGGAAGAATGAAGATTACCCACATGTCGGTGTAAGCCTGGTGTAAGCCCAGTCCAAGTCCAGTCCGATGTATGTCTGGGGTCACAGAAGGAAAACAGGCACTCAGGGATGAGCTCCAGCAGGGACAGCAGCCTCAGAGGACTGAACCATCAAGTTGTCTTCCATTAGCTCTTTTATTATGGAGCCAACAATTCTTCCAATAGCTCTTTTATTATGGAGCCAACACAAAGTAGCAATGCATAGTGGGCATTTCCTGGGACAGGCCTTGCAGCTCTTCCATTCCTATCCTGGTGTTTGGTGTTTACCAATCTCCTTTGCAAGATTCAGTAACACAGAATTTAACAAGATGCCGGGGAACATCCTGTGAACTGCTGAGAAGGAAACTCAGGAGCTCTGCATGAGTGGCTCTGCAGAAGTTCTGCTTAACTGGTTGTCCCAGGAAACTGCTAAACAGCTACATTTTCCCCTAAACCGATGCTTTAGGGAACTAATGAAGACAGGAAGAGAAGAAAAAAAGAAAGCAAAACAAAAACCTAGAGTGTTCACATGCAAAAAACAAAAATAATTTTTAAAAACCACAAAGGGGGGGGGCACTTCTGTGTGGTTTCAGGCCTGTGATTACCTTGTGGGGCCTCCACTTTTATGGTACTATCCAGTTCAGGGAGTGGCTCTGCTCTGATGGTAGACTAAGGAGGAACTCAGCTCAGATCCAAGATGGATAATCCCAGCAAGCCTGCTGTAGGATTAGGCTGGGATGCTGGTTCTGGTACTTTCAAATCCACAGAAGTTCAGGTTAATCCTGGCCTCTGGTCATGGAGTTGGGCTGAGTTGTTTAGCTTCTGACACTCCAGGCCTCCCTTGCTGGCCTGGGCATGGCTCTGTAACCCTGGACATCTCCCACGGTTGCCCCTCATCCACTAACTGTGGGTTTTTAACACTGGGAGCCTTGAGATGAAGCCAACCTACAGTTGCTCTGAGTCTTGGGCTCAGTTGGCCTCTCCCTAAAATCGCATCCAACTAAGCTTTATCTCCAGGAGACACCGGTGTTGCTTGAACTGAAGTCACTGTCAAGCTGCTGCAGCTCCCAGCATTCACTGCTCTGTCCCACTGGCGCATTTCTCCTGGAGGCCTCTGGGATCACTGGCTTTC
>PVIR01043012.1:0-11952 GCA_004026965.1 Petromus typicus | reverse complement strand
CAGGTGAATGTTTGGATTATTTTCTCTAGTTCTCTGAAATGTGCTATTGGCATTTCAATTGAAATTGCATAGAATCTCTATAACCCTTTTGGAAGAATGGCCATTTTCAGTATATTGGTTCTTGTCTACTAAGGAACAAGGGATGTCTTTCCATTTTCTGATATCTTCTTTGATCTCCTTTTCAGAATGCTGTAGTTTTCAGAGTAGAGGTCTTTCACCTCCTTTGTTAGAGGGATTCCTAATGTTTTCATTTTGTGGATGTTACTGTGAAAGGAATTTTTCCTGAATTTCTGTTTCAGTGAGCCTGTTATTTGTGCCCAAGAAGGCTATTGATGTTTGAGTGTTCACCTTCTATTTAGCTACTCTGTTGAATCTGGCAATGAAGTTTAGCAATCTTTTGATGGAGTATTTGGGGTCTTCTATATAGAGTATCATGTCATCTGCAAATAATGACAGTTTAACTTCTTTTTGTATCTTTTTACTTTTTCTTTCTCTTGTCTAATTGCTGTAGCTAATGTGGCCAAAACTGTGTTTAACAGGAGTGGGGAGAGTGGACATCCTTGTCTTGTTTCTGATATTAATGTGAAAAATTTCAATTTTTGACTGTTTGTATGATCCTGGCTATGGGTTTTTCATAAATAGCTTTCATCAGGTTGAGATAATGTCCATCTATTCCAGTTTTCTGTAGGGTTTTAATCATGAATGGGTATTGGATTGTGTCTAAAGCTTTTTCTTCATCTGTTGAAATGATCATGTGGTTTTTGTCCTTGATTTTGTGAATATAATATGTTAGTTACTTTTATTAATTATGTTTGTTGAACCATCCCGTATACAACTTGGTCAGGGTGTATGATCTTCTTGATGATGCTCTTTATTGTTTTCCAGTATCTTATTGAAGGTTTTTGCCTCTGTGTTCATTAGGGATATTGGCCTGTAGTTCTCATTTTTGGTTGGGTCTTTCTCGGCTCTTAGAACCAAGGTAATGGTTGTTTTGAGAAATGAATTTGAGACTATTGCTTCCCTTTCACTTTCATTGAAGAGTTTGAGTAGTAACATTAGCTCCTCCCTAAATTTCTTGTAAAATTCAGCAGTGAATCCATCAGGACCAGAACTTTTCTTTGTCGCCAAGTTTAAATTTACATTTTTAATTTCTTCAGTTGATATTGGGGTGTTTAGAATTTTCATGTC
Organism: Petromus typicus; assembly: GCA_004026965.1. Lineage (NCBI taxonomy): Eukaryota > Metazoa > Chordata > Mammalia > Rodentia > Petromuridae > Petromus > Petromus typicus. The sequence continues at coordinate 10,764 of PVIR01043012.1, read as the reverse complement.
TTCTTCATTCAAATTTAGTAATTCATATGTGTCTAGGCATCTATCTATTTCTTTTGTGTTTTCCATCTTACTGGAGTATAGATTCTCAAAGCAGATACTGATTATCCTTTGAATTTCTGCTGGATCTGTAGTGATTTCACTTTTTTCATTCTTAATTGCGTGTATTTGAGTCTGTTCTTTCCTTTTTTAAATAAGGTTGGCTAAAGTTTTGTCCATTTTATTTATTCTTTCAGAAAACCATCTAGGTGATTCATTGATGTCTCTGTGTGTGTGTGTGTGTGAGTGATTCTCTTAGTCTCTATTGCATTGATTTCTAATACTTAGAACCCTTTGGGAATGGCTACTTCCTGGGTCATTCTCCAGATATAGTTGGGCCTTAGTCATTGAGTCTGTAATGTCCCTTGAGCAATCTTGGTTCTGGATCACTAGGAAAGACACCTGAAGAGAATAATCGCGTTATCTTCACCAAAGAAATACAGTCACTGTCAACAACCATGTCAAATATGGTTCAGAACATGATAAACTGTGGCAGCAACTATTCTCACAATTTTAACCTCATGATGTAGACCTGTGACCACATATCGAAATTAATGTCTAATGAGAAATACATATCATATCATATGCATCATGTACAAGCCTTCAATATAGCAGCATCACCCTTTAGGAAGAAGGCTTAGAAGAAATTGGGAAGATAGAGAGATAAAAGGGGAGAGAGAGAGTTTAGAAATAATCCCAAAGAACACAGGAAGATCACATGAGCCTTGGAGAACTGTTGAAGATGAGAGGAAAAAAGATAGGAAGACCAAGTACGAAACAGAGTAATGAAACAGAGACACAGCAACAGGGCAACTAGAAACTACTCCCTCTTTTATAGGAATAAAAAGAGAAAAAAAAGAGAAAGAGCAGGCCAATAGCAGGGACAAGAAAAGGGAGAAATGAAGAGAAAAAAAGAGGAAAACAAAACAAAAATAACAAAAAGAGAGTCCCTTTTAAAGTATGTTTCTGTGTCCCTGGTAGACAGTGTGAGCCACAGCCTGCAAATACAGATCAGATAATCTCAGTGAGCCTGTCCAAAGTCCACTGAGAGTCAAGCTGGTTTCTGGGTTCAAGGCCAGAATTTAGCCCCCAGGTCCCCTGCAGGTTTGAACTCTGCACAGGTCTACTGCGCAGGGAAGGTTAAAACTGCCCTTCCCAGTTTCCAGTAGGAGATACTGATCCCACCAACTCACTCAACCTTAGTGGGTTCTCACTAAAGTATCTCACTTAGCTCTCCTCTTGCTCTCCCCTTGGTCTTCAACTTTCTGACCATTGAGGTTGAGGTCTGGGGCCTTTCCTTAATTAGCAGTCTTCCTTGTGTCTCTTGCCTAAGCCTCCCCTCTGTGATCCTATGCACACAGCTGCTGTCTTTTTGCATGTGTCTGCTGAGGGAGTGTTTCTTTCCTGCCACCAACTCAGGACCCTTGTTTCCCTGGTCTCAGAGAAGGTAACCAAGTACAACTCCAGCCCTTTTTAGTCAAGGCCGTAGGTGAACCCAGGAGCAGAGTTTGACTTGACCTTTTCTCTATTTCACAACATAAATTCCCTCCATCTGTTGACTCGTTGCCAGCAGTCCACTGTGGCTGTTTTTGTCTCTTCCTGTCTTTCTCAGGGTAGCAAAGTGGCAAAAAAAGACAAAAACAAAAACCCAACTCCCAAAGTTGGGGGCTGGGATTAAGGCTTCAACTCTTCCCCACTGGTGGGTATGACCCAGCTGCCATTTATTTACTTTGGGTGAATTGGTTTTGTACTTTTCAACTTGAATTCTCTGAGTCTGTGTGACTGGGTGTTTTTTCCTTTCTGTGTCTCTGGGCTACAAAGCAGCCCTGAAAGTATGCAGTAACCTTGGGCTGTGAGATACCAAGTTTGCACCTCCAAGCAAAATGGCAGCTATATCCCTGCTGCCATTCACCCAGGTTTCTGCTTTTTTTATTTAAATTCACTTATTTTGCTGACCAGCTGCCAACAGTTCCAGTCTACCTTGTCTGGGCAGCTTTTCCCTTCTTTCTCTCTGGGCCTCTACAAGGCCCTGGAGGTGTGCAGTGCATTTGGGTTATGGGGTTCAGGTTTGCACTTCTGCACAAAATGATGACTGTAACTCATTTGCTGACAGCAGGGGCTTCACTTACCAATTTCCGTTTCCTCCAGAGTAGGCCTTCCAGGTGATACTGTCCGGTGATTTCCCTGCTGCCTCCAGTTGTGCAGGCCTCTCCCACTTCAGATCTAGGACTCTGTTTCTCAGTGAGAAGCGAAGTTGACTTCTCAGATCCCGGATTCCCATTGGGGTGGATATATGATAAAACATTTGTATATTGATTTTGTCCTTTTCTCCAAATAGTATCTTTGAATAAAATTTTCAAGTGGACATTTCCTCGAATCTCTGTATTTATAAAGATTTTTTAAGCATTACTTTGTTTAACTTGTTGAAAAAAACCCAAATTGTATGTTTTAATTTTCTTTGTACTGTTTTATTACTCCACTTAGTTCCCGGAAGTATTGGGAAAGGATTATAGAATAAGATGTAACATACTAGGTAACAGTACATACTAGGAAGAGAGCTTAGAATAAGAAGAAAATGAAGCTCAATTAATGAAATGAAATCAGAGTAAATTTAATATATAGATAGGATAGATACCATAAGAATTCTGGGAAAGAAAAAATTTCAGGTAAAAACAGAGTACATCTGAGTAAATTATAGAGTTTAATGTATCACTATTGACTGGTTAATTATGACTCACACATAATATATATATATATATATATACATACATACATACACACACATATTTAAAGAATGTAGGGCTGGGGATTTAGCTCAATGGTTCCAGCACCTGCCTTACAAGAGCAGAGTCCTGAGTTCGATTCCTGGTAACCAAGTACAACAATGCTGGGCCTGGTGACTCATGCCTACCAGCAATCAGTACCACATAACACAGTGCCAGGCATGGTGGCTCATGCTATAATCCCAGCACTCGGGAGGCAGAGGCAGGAGGATTGCTGTGAGTTCAAGGCTGGCTTGGGCTACGTAGTAAACTCTGGGCCAGCTTGAACTACGAAAGCAAGACTTTGTCTAAAAAAAAAAAGTTACATGTACATGTGTTATAAAATATGCACCGGGCCGGGGATTTAGCTCAGTGGTTCCGGCGCCTGTCTTGCAAGCGCAAGGGCCTGGGTTTGATCCCCGGTAACCACATAACAATACTGGGCGTGGAGACTCACCCCAGCAGCAACCAGTACCACATACCACAGTGCCGGGCGTGGTGGCTCACGCCTGTAATCCCAGCACTCGGGAGGCAGAGGCAGGAGGATTGTGATGTGAGTTTGAAGCTGAGCTCAGGGCCAGCCTGAACCACAAAAAAAAGCGAGACCCTGTCTCAAAAAACCTAAAAAAAAAAAAAAAAAAAAAAATATGCACCAACTTTATCTATTTACTTAGCATATCAATGAATAGGAATGTAGATGAATTTTTACCTTAATCTTCCATGAAGCAAAAGTGCTGTTTATGGGCCGGAGATTTAGCTCAGCAGTTCCAGCGCCTGCCTTCTAAGTGCAAGGGCCGGTTCAGTTCTGATAACCCCACACAACAATGCTGGGTATGGAGACTCACACCCACCAGCAATCAGAACCACATACCACAGTGCCTGGCGTGGTGGCTCACTCCTGTAATCCCAGCACTCAGGAGGCAGAAGCAGTAGGATTGTTGTGAATTCATGGCTTGCCTGGGCTACATAGCGAGCTCAGGACCAGCCTGAACTACAAAAGTGAGACCCTATCTCAAAAAAAAAGCACTGTTTATGAAAAAAAGAAAATTAACCCTAGCTTGCTTGTATATGTGAATATTTCTTCTCTCATTTTCAAATTCTCATCTGTTACCTTTAGATGTAGCATTTTATCTGCTAACTAGATGACTGGACATATTATTTGCTTTTTTCTAACAGTACTCACTTTGTAATTTCATAGTCTGAGTTGATACATGTAACATTCTTTAAAATAAAGAGTGCTCGCTTCGGCAGCACATATACTAAAATTGGAACGATACAGAGAAGATTAGCATGGTCCCTACGCAAGGATGACACGCAAATTCGTAAAACAATTAAAGAAACAAGATAGAGGAGATCCTGGTTTTAAAAATTTTGTATTTGGGGGGACATTTTATTGTTTTAATGCCAGGCTATGCTGAGAAATCGTGGTTTTTTTTGTTTTGTTTTTTGGTTTTGTTTTGTTTTGTTTTGTTTTTTGAGACTGGCTCGCTTGAGACCCAGAGAAATCCTCCTGCCTCTGCCTCCCAAGTGCTAGGATTAAAGGCATGAGCCACCACAACCGTCACTGTGGTATGTGATACTGGCTATTGAACTCTGGACCTTGCACTTGCCAGGCAGATTACAGAAGCACTGACCAAAATCCCCAGTCCCGAGAAATTATATTTTATAAATGATTGAGTGACATGCCTTTTATTTTTTATTTTTTTGCAAACCATGCTGAGAAAACATGTTTTACAAACTCTTAAGAGACTATTACAAAATACTGAATCACCTGCTTTTATGTTTTTACATGTTTGTTATGTCTCTCTCCCAAGATACATGAAATAGACAAAGATTTAGAAGATCATATGTGAGTTTTTGGAGGATTTTTGGTAGATGGAATAATTTTTTAATACTATCTGAAAGTAGGATAGTTGTACATTTTACTTCTTGCTATTTTGTAATGAATTCCTCTCAGTGAGGAGTATACAAAGTTAGTGTTTCCTTACTACAGCTGTGATTCATTCAGCTAAATCTATCTCTGAAGATACTTCTAGGACATAAATAACTCACCACCATTCAAGTCTCTTTTTCTGCCATTTCTTTAGTTTGCCCCATCTCTTCCCTAATCTTGTGTATAGATTTTGTTGAAACATTTTGACTTACGTTGTTTCTGTTTGTTCTACCTGGTGAGCAGATGTCTTATGGCTTCCCTAAGCTTCTTAGAATTCAGCTCTTAGTGGCACTGAAGATGAAAGTATCCTTGTAAATTATTCATTGTGATTATATGCTTGAATGAGCAGATCCCACATCAGACATCTTCTGCCTCACCTCTATCCCCAGATCTTTGTTATTTTAACAAATGCGAGCTTGCATTTTGTTTGTTTTATTTGCTCACTTTAAAATTCTATAGAATGGAAGTTTGGGTTACATTTTTAAAATTCCTGAAGTAGCTTTTGGACGCATAAGATTACTGTCAAATATGTATGCATATTCTTTATTTATATTCATAATATATCATGGTGTTTATACTCTTGTTCCCTCTCTCCAGTTTTCCATTTTGTTAGGGTACATCATTATCTCTTAAAAAATTGTTTACATGAATTTTCTAACCTAGAAATAAGACCATTTGATATTTATAGTAGGGAGAGCCATATATAATTTGCTACATTTTTAGTTGGACAGCTGTGAAGAATAGCTTTTTTAGTTTTGTTAGTATTTTGTTGGTATAGTATTTATTTTGTTGGTATATAGTATTTTGTTTTCAGAAATCCTGTTTGAAGTGGGCAAATGTTGTGTGAGAGGCCTTAAACTGAGTTTTGAATAATAGTGTCGTATTTTAAACTAATGATGAGTTTTATCCCAGAAATGAAGTACTAACCACTACAATCTTGTTTTAAAAACAATAAAGAAAAATAGCTGGCTAAGAGTAAAAGTAGAGAGAAGAGTCACGCCAAGAAGATAATTATCGTTTAAGAATGATGTAATTTTATCTTTCATTAATTTCTTTAGAAAAGATGAACAAACCTGAATGATAGTCATTAATGTGTCCATATTGATCCTTTGTTCAGTTTATTTTGAAACAGAATCGCATATTCATTTGTTGTGTAAATAACAACTTGGAGATAATAAGGATTATTACCTTATAAAATGGACTTAAATATTCTTTGAAGATGATACCAACCTCGATGTAGGTCACTACCAAGAAGGGTGTACTTTTAAAGAACAAACATTGCTATTTAAATAGAAGTAACTATTTCTGATTCATAGAAAGATTAAATATAATTTAATAGTCATTCTCAGACATTAATCATTAAATAGGCAGTAAAATTATGAATACTTCAACTCAGAAGTGAGATGTTTTGAATATCAGTTTGTACTCTTTGTGGCATTGCAGAATATTTAAAGTACCTTCAGTGTTTAAAATGGTCCCTTGATAGTAATAACAGTGTGTAACAAACTACATCACTGTTAATTATCACACAACATTGTTTTTGGTAGTTTGAGGGAAGGTTATGAAATAAAACTACACAATTGCTACAAAACACTAAACCATGAAACAAGCTCTCAGAACTAACTACAGATAAATCTACTCTATAGAGAAAAAGACAGCATATCAGGTGATTGAATCTGATGGGTTCAGGAAGGGTTTCCTAAACTAGCCATTAGAAAGCTAGAACAATTGTTAAAGTTTAAATTTAGCAGTTTAAAGTTTGTCATTTTTGACAAAATGAGCCAAATTTGAGCCTCATCTGGGCTATTTGCAGACTTAAATTGAGATTCTCAGGACTGGGGATTTTGGTCAGTGATTCTGTCATCTGCCTGATGTCATTTTCAATATATATATCTATCTATCTATATAGATAGATAGATAGATAGATAGATATAAATAATTTTTATATTTATGTAATTTATATGTATATATTATTTTTATATTTATATAAATTTTTTTTGCCTGTCCAGTAACAGGAGATACCTTTGGTATCTGCTTTGATCTCTTGTTTCAGAATACTATAGTTTTTGTTGTAGAAATATTTTACTTCCTAGATTAATTCCTAAATATTTCATTTTTTATGATGCTATTTTCGATAGTATGTTTACCTAATTTCTTTCTTTGTGATTTTCTTGTTGTACAGGAGTGCTATTGATTTTTGTGTGTTGACCTTGTATTCTGCTGATTGCTGAATCTGATTATTCTAGAAGTCTTTGGCGGAATTTTGGGGACTTCTATTATAGGATCATGTTATCTGGAAATAAGAATTTTTCCATTCCTATACATATCCCTTTCATTTTTTCCCTCTTGTTTGATTACTGTGGTACTGTTTTCAATACTGTATTGAACAGTAGTAGACATCCTTGTTGTATTCCCTATTTTAGAGGGAAATTCCACCTTTAAGGTGGTATTAGCAGTAAATTTGTCATAAATAGCTTTATCAGATTGAGGTAAGGTCTTTCTATACTTATTTTTATGAAGGCTTTTATCAAAAATGCATGTTGGATTTTACAAAAGGTTTTTTCTTATGTCTGTTAAGATGGTCATGTGGTTTTTGTCTTGCTTCTGTTTATGTGGTGTATTACAATACATTACATTGTATTGACATGCTGGATGAAGCCTACTTGGTTATGATGCTTGGTCTTTTTGATGATTTTTACATCTGTTTGTTAGTGTCTTATTGAGGATTGTTGTGTCTCTGTTCATTAAAGCAATTGGCCTGTAATTTTCTTTCTTGGTTTGATCCTTGTATAGAATGGCAATGGGAGTATTCCTTTCCCCTTACTATTATTTTGTAATATTGGAAATCAAATCTTGTTGTTTGTTTGTTTGTTTGTTTTTGGGGGGGTTGTGGTGGCAGGGATTGAACTAGGGCCCTTATGCTTCTCAGGTAGGTGCAGTACCACTTGAGCTAAATCCCCAGCCCTCAAATCCTATTTTGAAGCAAAATTCAGAAATTATATAGTTTTTAATCTATGAAGATTTCAGTTTCTACTTCTAAGGGCATCTTTGTTCTTCCAGTACAATTAAAAGTATTAGCAATGGTTTGTTTTAAGATTTATTAAATTGAAAGCCAATTAAGCTCATCATACAATACATATTGATTGACTAATAGGTCTCTTAATTTTCCATTGATCTGTAATGTCACCATCCAATTTGGTAGCCACTAGTCCTGTGATGGTGAATCTTTTAGAAACCAAATATCCAAACTGCAGCCCAAAACCCATTTATTTATTGATAAGTGTCAACACTGCAATTAAACCTCAATACTGAGGTTTTAGTGTAGGAAAAATCCAACTGTTATCCTGTGCTTAGCTGCAGGAGCAACTTGGCTCATGTGACAACAGAGAGGTCTCTGAGTGCCCACTGGCATGTGTGCCATAGATTAGCCACCACTGCACTAGTCACTTGAGCTCTTTAAGTTGATTAAAATAAATATCCTGGTCCTCAGCTTACCTAACTACATATCAAATGCTCAGAAGTGACCCATGTTCGGGTCTACAACATTAAACAGTACAGACCATTTCTCTTTGCAGAAGGTTCTGTTTGTCAAAGCTGATCTATAGGTTTCTCTCTTTTTACTTATTGCATTTCAACTTTCCTTTTGAAAACTTCTTAATCGTTTTTTTTGTGTGGTACTGGGGATCAAACTTGGATCCTTTTGCTTGCAAGGTAGGCACGGTACCACTGAGCTAAATCCCCAACCCTATCATGATTATTACTATAATTTAGTGGAACAAATTGGCCTTTTTTCCCTTGGAGTTTGGATTTTGATGATTGCACTCCTATGCTGTTACTTAACAGTTTTTGTTTTCTGTATTTCCTGTGAGTTTGTAGTTACTGATCAGTGCTGAGTAAATATTATTTACATTTCTTTTAGCAGTTACAGAGTTTATTTGAAAATCAAAATGAAGAATGTGAGAGAAATTGGTTGTGCAGAGTGAGCTTGAGCAGAGAGAAAGAGGAAGAAGCAAGATTAAAGTACTCGTTAGAGGAAAGGGGGTGGGCCATCACGAGGAAAGCCTCAATATCCAGTGAGTATGTTTTGTTCACAGGCTCCATTATAGATGCCAGTTTCTACCTCTGTCAGGAAGGATTCCTTAGGTTTTGTTCTCTTAGTCATGTTAGTAGCTACTGGTGACCGTTACCTAACATTAGATCTCTCAATTCATTAAACTTAAACTGTTACAATCTAATGCTTTTTATGTTTATTAGCCAGAATTATTCTGTGGAGAAAAATGTTTCCTTGTCAACTGGCTACCAGTTAGGAAAAGTAGGATAGATACTTCTTTTACTTAAAGATTTCAAACTAATGCCTGTTCTCTAATATTTTCCAAAGATATTCTATGAAATGTATTTTAAAAACTACTTTAATGAATTCATATATTTGGTATATTTTGGTCCAGTGCCATTTTATCCCTATTAAAGATCTTTTTTTTTTTTTTTTTTGGAGACAAGGTCTCGCTTTGTAGTTCAGGCTGGCCCTGAGCTCAGCCTCAAACTCACAGCAATCCTTCTGCCTCTGCCTATGCCTCTCAAGTGCTGGGATTACAGGCATGAGCCACCACGCACAGCACTGGGGTATGTGGTACTGATTGCTGGTGTGCTTGAGTCTCCACGCCCAGTATTTTATGTGTTGACCAGATCAAACCCTGGCCCTGGCTTGCAGGACAGGCACCCAAGAACCACTGAGCTAAAAATCCCCAGCCCTGAAGATCAGATTTTTAACCTTAAGCAGTGGGAGCTTCTTTAGGTGGTTTCCTCAGTAACTGACAGCTTTTCTGAGATATAACAAAATTTCCTAGGCTCATCATTTATTTATTTATTTATTTATTTATTTATTTATTTATTTATTTATGTGTTTATTTATTTATAGGCTTGGTCCTAGAACCACCCTTTTACCAAAGTGTCTTTTGATGATTATCAGGGAATCTTACTGCTTTTTTTTTTGAGATAGGGTCTCACTTTGTAGTTCAGGCTGGTCCTGAGCTCAGCTGCAAACTCACAGCAGTCCTCCTGCCACTGTCTCCCAAGTGTTGGGAATACAGGTGTGAGGCACCACACCTGGCACTGTGGTGGTGGTACTGATTGCTGGTGGGTGTGAGTCTCCATGCCTAGCGTTGTTGTGGTTACCAGGGATCGAAACCTGGGCCCTTGCACTTGTAAGGTGGAACCACTGAGCTAAATCCTCAGCCCGGGAGTCTTACTTCTTTTACAAGCTATATGCTGGCACTGCTTTGAAAGTGACAGTGGTACTAGATTATTCATTGTTTTAAGTTTGCTTTATAATTGGACAAATATATAGTCATTATATCCACACATGCATACAACTTATAAAGATACATGTACATACTTAAAAATAAAATACTTTCTTCTTACAAACTTACATTCTTAATAGGTACAGTTTGAGTTTAAAAATGTGTCTACAATAGTGAAAACAAGATTTTTAGAATTAAATAATACTCTTAAGCATGACAGCCACAAATAACAGCTCTTTAGGATTTGAGCTTTGAGAGTAGGGAATCTATCTGTATTGATTAAAATTTCATTTTCTTAGTTGAAGGTTGATAGGTGAAGCATTGTTTATCACCTAGGAGACTGAGTGCTAGTTTGTGGCTCCTGATGAGAAATTGACCTGCTCTGTGCCTGTTACAAGAGGTGTAATCAGTGAGATTGGGAAAGGAAATTGAATTTATATTGGTGTGTTATCTTATGCAATTAATTTTGCATATACACTGGGGGCACATAAATCTTATTTGAGTTTGGAATGTCTGTACTCTAAAACAAGACATTGGAAATCTACTGTGATTAAATATATTTAAGGGTTGTTCCATAATTGCTAGGTAGTTCAAAAACATATTCTTATCAAGAGCTTCACAAAGGAATCTTTTGGTCATTTTAACAAGAAATCGAGGTTATTAAATGTGCATTTCTTTTATGGAGAATAGATCAGATAAAGAATTTATTTTGTAAAATTATTATTTTTTTTTTTTT